>SRLM01000354.1:2085964-2206567 GCA_015708895.1 Populus ilicifolia
GGCGGCATTGATGATGGAGGGGGTGGTGAGGGTAATGCTGATGGAGGAGCTGGTGTTGGTGGGGGTGGGGGTGATTGTGGCGGGGGTGAAGTAACAGGTGGGGGCGGTGGTGAAGGATCGAACTTGTGACATTTAAAAGCCTCACACTTTACGGGCCTAGACAAGAACACTTTACATTGCAATGTTGATCTCTGTTTGGGCCTGTTCCTCAAACAATTCCTGCCATCATCAAAATTTTCCAAATCCAAACAAGCTGGTGGTTCACCAGTGAAGAAGTTATAAGCATAACTAAAGTTCTTCAGATGTGGAAGCAAGCACACGCTTCCAGGGATATTTCCTGACAGCATATTATGTGCCACATTTAGCAGTTCTAGACTCTCCATTTCTCCGATGTTGTCCGGCAAAGAACCGAAGAGTTTGTTATTACTCGCATCAAAAACTGTCACCTTCTTAAGCAATCCTATCTCCCTAGGTAAACACGAGCGCAAGCCATTGTTCATGAGAATCACTTCATTTAGGGTCTTAGACATGTTAACCAAACTTGTCGGAAAACACCCGTGGAATTTATTATTTGCAAGAACAATAACAGAAACCGGTGAGTTGCCAAAATTATCAGGTAATTCAAGAGCAAACCTGTTGTGGTTTATGAATATTGCGTCGAGATCCTTGTCAAACAGCTCTTTTGGCAAATCGCCTTCAAACTCGTTAAATCGAAGATCAAGATACTTGAGCTTTGGAAGATCAAGAACAACGTAAGGAAACCTGCCCGCAAAACGATTGTTGCTTAGATCCAGCTCGTAGAGTAGTTTTAGTTTCTTGAAAGATCTTGGTACTTTCCCACAGAATCTGTTGGAGTTAACGTGAAACAAGGCAATGTCCGTCAGGAGTCCGAGCTCTTCAACCAAGTGCCCTGCCATGTCGCCATGATTTAGATCAATCCCAGCAACGGTTTGAATCGACGAATTGTCGAGAGATGTGGCACAGAAGACACCAGTGTAGCTGCAAACGTCGGATCCCACCCAGTTGGATGTGAGGTTCAATGGGTCCGAGATGATGGCTAGTTTCCATGCTTGGAGTGCAATGTAGGCACTTCTGAGTCTAGGGTTGTCGAATTTGAGGCAAGCTGGTAACATCAGATACTCATCTTCTATATCAAGTTCCTCTCTGTAATGTAAAAGGTGTCTTTGGCTTTGCTTGGTATGTATTGTTTGTGAGTCTATAGGGCCAGCATTGCTAGAAAAGGAGTGGTGTTGGGCAGTGGTCAGGCAAATGAGAGTGAGAGTGGCAAAGAATGGAAGAATGTGAGTCTTTGCCTTCATCAGACACCAGTGAACATGTATGGATCTTTTTCTTTAATATAAAACGGGTCCTCTCTCTGTCTCTCCTGGTTTTTTCTTTCTTTGATTTCTTCAAGATTTAGAGAGACAAAGGACAAGAGAGGTGGCAATGGAGGAAGAGATTCTGAAGGGGGGGATTTTGCATAGATTTGAGAGTGCTTTTGAAGGCAACGGGAACAATAAACACTACTAGCTAGTCACAAGAGAAAGGCCAGTGTGAGGGTTGAATGAATGAACAAGCTTCCTTCCTAGTTTTAATAACGAACTTCTTGGTGCTTCTTTCTCACGATGACTCGGCTCTATTTTCTGGCCATGACTAGAAACCCCACGAAAACTAACAGCCTAACAGGTTGGTGCTCTTACGGGTAATGACTCTGAGGAGGTTCTTTTCTTGAAATTTGCGAGTATGGTGTTTGGCTGTCGGTTGTTAAATATTCAGGATTCAAGGCCCACCATAGTAAATGTCTCACCTTGAAATAGCCGTCTCAAATTAAACACTGTTTTTGGGAATTAATTTTAATATTTATACATGTTAAAATTATTTTTTTCTTCGATCCGCTTATTGAAAGGATGGATGATTTAACTATATTCCTTCACCTAAACAATATTTTAGTTCAATTTTAGTATGTTTGTTTATGTGTTGTAATTTGTGTTTTAAAATGCCTTTTTACTTTAAAAAAATATCAAATTCACTTTTATTTTATATGATTTATTTAAGGTTTTATTTTATATATATATATATAATATTTTAATATTTTTTTATAAAAGTACATTCACCTATTACCAAATACATAATAAATACTTAAAGGATACATAACAAACACTTAAAAATTTGCTTGATAATATTGTTCAACCTGCTTTATGTCTTAAAAAACTGATCTTTTAAAATATTTTTAATATATTAATACTAAAAAACTAAAAAAATATTATTTTAATATATTTTTAAACAAGTAAATATAATGTAACACATCACGGAAACACACATTAGTCACTAACCCCAAAGTAGGACTTGAAACAAGCATCTCATTTTTCTTCACCCAAACATTATCCTATCCACATATGAACTTAGTTTCGAACCCTAAAATTGGAATTCAAGCAATCATCCCATTTGTGAACATTTTTTTATTTGTAATTTTTACCTCTACACAAGAGGGACCAAATTTAGGAGCGGGGTTGTAGGCCCTACTCTATGTAGGCACACAGAAGTAGGTATATGAATTGATAGAAGCGAGCAAGTCTACTACTCTTTGTAAGGCTACAATTTCTCGGTCAGACGAGTCAATTAGTACAGCAGCATTCGCCGGACAACTTGCAGTTGCCGCTTATTCCTCCCCACCCACATCTACCAGTTCAACCTCTTATCTAAACCTCTCTTTCTGTGTTATTACGGTTTTGTTTTTTTAAAAAAAAAAATTATTTTTTTGTTTTAAATTTATTTTTTTATTTTTTTAGATTATTTTGTTATGTTAATATCAAAAAATAATTTTTAAAAAATAAAAAAATATTATTTTAATATATTTATAAGTAAAAAATATTTTAAAAAATAATCACAATCACCCTTTTAAAAAACTCTAAAAATAAAAAATATTGTTTTGACAAGAAAAATATGACAGAATTTATAGCTCATTTCATTTATTTTATTTATTTATTAGGTTTTGGTCATCAAAGTGTTTTAAAATTATATTATATGTAACCCAAACTCATGAATTTACCTGTAGGAGTAAAATACTATGATATAAGATAAATTTTAAGTAATATAATTTTTACTAATCAAGGCTACATATGATTGGATTTAAATAAAAAATATAATTTTTCATTTAATATTTCATCATGTAAAATAGATATTTAGAGCATTGAATTTTGATAGTTTGAATTGGATTGTTACTCTATTAATAATATAAAATAAAGTGTCTCAATGGGCAGAAGTGTTAAGAAAATTAGTTAAAATTTAGGTAAATAAAGAATCTGTCTGGAATGTGAAAAAAGAAGAAGAAGACAAATAAAAAGTTATCTAATAACTGCTATTTAATTTGATTATAATAATATTAAATTCTATTTTTAATATTATAAATATCTGTAAAATAGTATTAAGAAGTTTACTAGTGGGGCTCCTTTATTATAATTTTCACTTCAATTATTATATAATAAAAACTCATATTTATAAATAATTAGAAAAGAGTGTGTCTTTCCAATAGAATAGAAACCTTATACTTATTTGTTAATTTATAACGATTCTACAAAGTCTTGTGTAAGAATTCTTGTTGGATCATGCCTCTTAAATCATAAAACCAATCCCTAAGTCACATTTTTAAAGGTCAAAACGTGATTTCCTGGTAACAAATCATTGCTACAATTAAAAAATAAAGGATGTTAACCGTAATAACGAATCGTGAGCTCATCAGGCTCCTGTACAACGCGAGGTCACCGGCTAACTTGCAGGGCTGAGCCGTACCCCACCTGAGAAAAATATCGGTGACGTAACATTTGAAGTGATAGCAGTGGTGGGGGTACAAGAAAATGACAAAGTATGCGAGCGACACGGACATGTGAGGTGTGGACCCAAAAGCTTTAACGTCTCTCATGGCTGAACCGTCGGCGCCTATCCTATGTATAGGCAGAGCGACACAGGGGACAGGCCGGCAAGGGACACCCCCCACTCTGCTGCTGGTTCACCGCATCGCTCGTGACCATCCAATCAATTTTCTTCCTCTTGGTCTTGGGCTCAGTGAATCAGGTTGAGTTTTGGGCTTTGTGATATCTCATATTTGTGTGAGTGAGGCCATGAGCTTAGCGAATTGTGTCCGTGGCCCAATATTTGGCTACAACACGTCGTCGACTTGGACTTGTCTTCACCGTGATTTGGGATGGGCCTGTATGCTAATAAGTATAAGATGAGGAGCCCATTTGTCTTCGTCAGATTCAGATTTTGGTTGAGTTTATGATCAAGGATGGAGTAATTGGTATATGCAATAGATGAATTAAGGTGGATGTTTAAGTCATTGAATGAGTCTTTGAAAATGACGAGTCTTTAAAAATAGCCTTGTATCACTCTTTAATATATCATTTTGATTTTAAATTTATATAAATTCATTATCAAAAAAAAAAAATCAAGTTCGAAATATTAATAACTTTATCATTATAACTCATAATTACAAGATCTAGATCGTTTTGATAACCCAACCTAAGACCTGAATTGGTAGGCAAGTATATCAACTCACAAATTAATGAGGTGAACTCGAGTGTAATGAGCTGTTTAACAAAATAATATCATTTTAATTTTTTTATATAAAAAATAATATTATTTTAATAAAAAAATCATTAAGCAAGTTCCAACTGAAAGATCTTTCTAGAAGTTCAGGAGCAAACTCAGCTTTAGCTATGCCTTGGACTGACGAAGCACCAGGTTTGCTTAATAAGTTAAACCACATTAAAAAACTACATAAAAAATATCATCTTAAATAAAAAAAAATAATTATTGAAATGAAGTTCAAGATATTTTGACATTAAAACAAATTAAAATTAAAATTAAATATCTAGCTAATATGTTTGTTTTTAAGTTCATTCGAATTAAAAACATGGAAGACAGTGTATGAATATTTTTAGACTCAAAAATATTTTTAACGTTAAAAAAATGAAGTTTTTATATAAATTGTGATCACAAAAAAATTGATCTAAAAATTTCTTGCAACTAAAAAAAAGGGTTAAATTAATGTCCGAGAGACAGTTGTGGATCATAATTATCGATGCAGAGGACAAAGTCATACACAAGTGATCGAGTTAAAGACATTGGTTCACGGGCAATACAAGGGGTGGCCACTCCTCCGCCGGCCGGTCTCGTCTCTGTCAAAATGACAGGTGAACTGCTATAACTCTTCGTCTTCAAATTGAATGCTTATCCCGCACAAGATCAATATTTATTGCTTGCCTCATGCCTCTTCGTTTTTTCAGCACCGCACGCTCCTCTTCATTGAACTACGATGCTGTTCGTTACTATACAACGCTGCTGGATTCTTTAAATGCCACTACCGTTAAAATTATGACACGTGGCTTTCATTTCTCAAACACCCATCTAAGGCAACTGGACAAGCAAGTTGCCAAAAACATCAACAGTGGCAAGGAGCTGGTCTCGCTTTTACTTGTCAAGTCCATGTACCCGTAACATTGTCCTAGTCAGATATTATTAATTCAAAATTTTAATTTCATCACATGGATGCATATGCCCGCAGGATAAGAAGAAAAAAAAACTTTTGAGATGAATGAAAAAAATGGAAAAGCTCGAGATGAAAATTAAAAGGAAGTTCAAAAAAAAAAAACCCATTGCAAGAGCAATAACAGGTGATAGTTGATTTAGAGATTATTTAGAAGCGTGATTGGATTGATTTTTGTAATTTTTTTAAGTTTTAATTTATATTTTTAGTATTATTTATTTGTTTTAATATGATATCTTAAATAAAAAATTTATTTTAATATATTTTTAAATAAAAAATAAGTTAAAAAACATTAAACACCAATCTCAAACAATATCTTAACCACCATGATTGAACTTAAGTTTCCAATGACGATGTGTTGAGTTATCAGAGATTTTAGCATTGTATAACCCAGATAAATATTAGTGATTTTATTTAATGTTATTAAATTTATTTTGTTAAATTTATTTTTATTGTATTGATGATACTATAAGGTTAAGGTTAAGATTAACGTTTTCTCGACAGCAAGCATGGTGCCACGTAGTATTGCTCGATTCTGGGTCAAGGCTAGTGGTGAAGGTTTCGACGATGACATCTAATGCCACGTATCATTTACTCCCGTGTTCAAAAACTAGAATGGTCGTGGAGAATGGTTAGCTTAATAATTAGCACTGATATTTGTGCAATAATTAGAGACTGATGTATCAACCTTTCGGTCACACATTTGCCACGTACACGAATTTAAAAGAAACCAATGTCATTATCTCCACCGGGCGCGGTGGTTTTCCAGACGGTGAACACCTGAATGCGCTTCAGAAACATTATATTAGCTGTAAAACCAGCTAACACGCTAGATTGACTTGTAATCTTCTGATTGGATACCTGAATTGGTTTAGTTAAAGATCAATTAGAAGAAGGAAAAAATTCACTCCACGTGTTTTTTTTTTATAAGTAATTCACTCCACGTGTTTAATGACTTGAGTTGATTCATTAACATGGTTGATGTGATTAGATTATTTTAAAATTTAACTTTTAATTTATTTATTTTTTAAAATATTATCATTTTAATTAAAAAAATCTTATATTAGTTTGTTTATATATATATATATAATCACCGTATTAAATACCGTTTTGTTTCTTTCTATGGAATTTTCAATTCATTGATCAACCAGCAAATTGCAGTTTGAAAAGTCTTAACCCTTTATCTAATCTAATTACATGGTTTAAATTAATAACTATTTTAATATTAAAAACTATCGCCTATCTAACTAATAACTACGTGGTATATTTTTTCACTGGTTTGTATGCATCAAGACGAAGTCTCTCTTTCAGCAGGCCCTGAACAAACCTTTATAAAATAAAAATATAAAAATGCAAACTTCAAATTTTTAAAAACAACAGCGAACGCGGATAGGAGCGAGCATTGATCCAAGTAATTTGGTTCCAGCAATTTTTTTTTTCAAAGTATGATTGAACCGAATCGGATTGAAATAATATTTGATTAATTAATTTGATTTTATATTTGTCAAGATTAAATAGGTCAAGAAGAGTTTTTTTTTTTTACCTTTTTTATTCAAGTTTTCATGACATTTTAGATAAAAAAATGAGTTGTTTGATTCAATTTGATTATAAATAGTCTCTGTTTTTTAATTTGTTTTCTCAACTTAATTTATTGATTTTAAATACTATTCTTAAAAATGTAATTGATTTTTAAAAATTATTTTAGATCAGTTTTAACTAATATTTTAGTTATTTTTCTCACCAACCACGAAAATACTATACAATATCCTTAAATATCACTACAAAATATGGTGAGTATCCTGCCATTATCATGTTGATATGGTTTGCTTGGGAATATAATTGTGATATTTTTTTTAAATAATTTTTTGTGTTGAAATATATATTAATAGTATTTTTTATTTTTAAAAACTTATTTTTAATATTATTATGTTAAAATAATTTTAAAACACTAACAATATATTAATTAAAAATATTTAATTTTTAAAAAATATTTTTAAAATATAAAAACAAATATATTCAATATTTTCATAGGAGGTTGAATCCTCTTTGGCTTGAATTTACTAGATCTTACCCTCCACATCATGTACTCGTGGTCTGTATAAATTTTCCAGGCACGAAAATCTATCCTTTAACATTCAAGGATCCCTGTCAAATTCATTTTATTCAATTTTTTTGGTTTAGGGATAAGCATGAAGCTATTTTCTCCAATCTTGCGATTTACGTGACTGATTGTCAAAGATATTTTTTTAATACCAGTCTAATCTATCCACGTCATCCTAGCCTAAATCCTGACCTAGACTGCCCACCGACCGAACACGTGTCAAGCATAAAAGATTTAAGACAAACTCGGTGACAGGAGATGGGCTTTGACCTGTCTCCCAGTGAGAGAGGGCTATGATCACATCACGCTAAGGTCTATCCTTGTCTCACACGCCGACCGTTGATTTCACTATCACGAGATGATCATGCATACCTTTCTCTTCTCCGAAAAGGACCTATTTTACATGTGACCGCCTTATCCACTCGGAGAAACCTTCTATGGATCAGGTGCACTGTAAGTACCGTAGCCTTCTTCATTCAGAGCTGGTTTAATATCGCTGTTGATTTTTAAAATATTTTTAATTTGAAAACATATTAAAATAAATTATTATTTTTTATTTTAAATAAATTATTTTTGATATTAAAATAATTTAAAATCACAAAATAAAAATTTTAAAAATATTTTTTTATAAAAAACAGGCTTCTAATAATCCTGCAACAATGATTGACATGTTTTTGAAATAGTATTAGGGGGTTCGTTATTGAAATCCAATCTTATATTTGCTAATACATGAACTAAAAACTCACAAACCATGAATTTGTTGCCATCTCACAAAATCCACCATCATTATTAGCAATTAATGACACTTTATGGAGGTCTTTTTCCTGAAAATTCAAATAAACTATTAAAAAGATTCATCATAATTACTTAATTGCAAGGTATAACCATAAAATAAACTCAATATCCTTTTGTTCTTTTAAAACAACGACTCAGCAATTTTATTTATCTATATATATGTACTTTTAAAATATATTTTTACTTTAAAATATATTAAAATATTTTTTATTTATAACATTAATTGATATATCAAAGCCTTCAAAAAAATACTATAAAAAATATATATTTAAAATGCCACGAGATAAAAAGCTAACGCCCTCCCGGCAAAATAATGCTACTAAAGAAATCCCTTGATGATTATTTACTCATTCATTAACTTCTTTTGTTATCACAATATAATTGTGTTTTTTGAATTTTTTTGTTTTAAATTTATTTTTTAATATATTTTGATTGTATTGATATTAAAATTAAATTTTTTAAATTAAAAACAATATTTTAATATATTTTTTTATGCTTTCCCATACAGCCCTAAATATCAAATCCAAATGTCCATAAAATATTTTTTTTCTTAATTTTCTACCAGCACAGGTCAATAATGATTACGGATGATGCCATAGATAAAGTCATTAATGATCAAGGCGAGCAAGCAATACATTTCCGTGAATGCAGCTGTACCATAACCCATCCACTTTATCAGATTAAAAAATGCAAGATATTTTAGCGTATCAAGGGTTGTTTACGTAATTTTGAGCCCTTACCTGTCAACAGACAATTAAAGAAGAACCAGAGGGACACAGCTTTCACTTTCAAAAAATTTCGAAGTCTCTCGAATCTCTCGTCTCTCATAACCCGAATTTCTCGCCCTATAAAAACCAGACTCCGATTCCAATCCCCCTCATATTCTCTCTTCATCGCGCACACTCTCTAAGAGATAACACGAGATTTATGAGCGGAGCTCCGAGAACAACAATCGGATCTTACTGTTAAAACCACCGAAATTTCGGATCGGCGGTGAAAGTTCGTTTTTCTGATTAAAAATTTCACTAAATTGGATAATATTCTCTTTTAATTCTGTTTGTTTATATCTTAGCTTAATTTTTGTGAGGTACGTGCTAAAATAATCATATGGACGTAATTTAAGTTTTGTCTGGTTTCGAATAAAATTGAGTGCTAGAAACGGAAAATGTGATTACGTTTAATGTTTGAGGTTACCGGGAAACGTGAGGTTTTAATGTTAGAATTTGTTTTTCTTTTGTTTTTTTGGTGTATTGTGACGTGTCCTAATGTGATGTTAATCACGTAATCACGTTGAATTTTTTTGTGATTTTATTGCTTGTCTATTATTTTGCTTAATTGATGCTTAGTGATATTTGTTGTTTGTCTTTTTTATGTGAAATGTATTTTTTGCTTGAGGATGTTGGTGGTTAGATAGGTGTAGTTGTCTATTGAATTTTGAGAAAGGAAGTGTTTGTGGAATTTTATGTTTTTTTCGTTAGGGAGACCTTGAATCCACAGAAGTGGATGTTAAAAATCGGCGGAAATTTATTGTTTTTCCGTGGATTATTCGTCAACTGCTCTGCGGATTTCAGAGCTCCCTTTGAATTAACGTGAAATGAACTTTCCGATGAGCTGTTTGTGATTACTAACGTTACACGTACAAAACTAAAGATTCTCAAGGTGGAAGTCCCGGGGAGAGTTTCTAACTTAGAGAGGTTCTGTATGGGGTATGTGGCACTCTTATTTAACTGTTTTTAATTAGTCTAGGTCTATAGTTTTGGTGGTAGATTGAGGATGCCGTGAACTTATTCAAATTTTGATGGAAAAGAAAAGAAATGGATTTTTCATATCATGTTCTTCCTTTTTTGGAAGATATCTAACTAAACATAGGACTAACTTTCCAAGATTTTGTTGGAGGGATGTAGCTTGGAATGGTGTTGGCTCTTTTGTAATTTCTGCTATTTTTTAGCATTTTGTTACTCGGGAGTTTTACAGGAATGATGTGAGTGGAGTTCAGAAATCTTGTGGGTGGAGAAGTCGGTGCAGTGAGGGTTCTTTCTGTAATCCTGAAGTTGTGCAGTGAAGGTATGGGGTAGCATTATATTTAGGGATTTTCTGCAGGATATGCCCTAAATTGCAGGTGTTCATGTGCTCAAGTTGGGTAGGTGCCTGCGTAAAGTTAGGTCTTTTTATGCCCTGTTCTTCGTGGACAATGCCATCATGACCAGCGTTGGGGGTGTAAGCTAAGCACAAAGAGCTACTTGTTTGTTTCTCGTGTTTCTAAACATAAACATACAATGAAGCAGGGGGTTGAAACACCTAATAACTAAAATAATGATTATGGCTTCACCAGTGAATCTTCATTCCACGGTTAGAGCTAGGTCTGTCATATCATCCTTTCACCAGCCACCATGCTCGGAAGTTCCACATGTACTCTCTTTTCATCCAACAGGATTCGAGATTGTTTACAGAAGAAGTTAGTGATTGTTTCCCTGTGTCATTTATCATCGATGGAAACATGGGCAATAGGAATTGATAGGTTGTTTCTCCTTTTTTTCAACCTTGTTTATACCTTGAACCTCGGAGTGTCAGTGTCCTTAGTCTGAAGAAAGGTGTGCTATTTTGTCTGGGGAAATTGGTAATTAGAGGAGCAAGTTTCCTTCATGGTTTGTCCCATAAAGTTATAATTCTCCTGGTCATGATTTAGATAGAGAGGGAGCGGCTGAGATTCAAGTGGGCTTTCTTTGACAAAAGGGAAACCTCTGATGTGCTGATGATAGAATTTCTTTTTAAGTTTTGGTAAGTTCAATTCTCAGAGGAGACTGGGTTTCAGAGTTGCTATTTGAGGTAGGCCTGTCCTTGATGGACGATCAAAAAAACCCATTTCTTCACTCTCTCGCTGTTTCCCCGTCTTTTTTTTTTTCCTTTTCAGAACACGTTTGATTGTGTGATGTATTGCTTTTACCATAGGTTGCCATGTCCAGGGTAACTGGACTTTGGTTCTGGGACTTCTTCAAGGATTCGAGTGACCATGATCATGCAATGCTATTCTTACTAATGGCTGAAGGCTCTGGAGTTCCTGAATGCTGCATTGTAGTTGTACTTACATATCTTCTTGTTTTGATGATTCTTCTCTTGGAGTATTGGTGATTGGACTTTGGAGCTGTTCAGCGTTAGTTGGATTATGTTGTTGCTGATTTCAATTGATCTGCAAAAGTGTACAAGAAAGCTCATGGGGTGTTTGGTGGCTTGATCGGGTGCTAAATATGCCTTCTAAAGTTTTAGAATCTTTTCTAAATTTGTTTCAATGCGCAGGTGTTCCAGGTTTATTTGCCAACTTCTCAATAGTTGTTATTATTGCCTGAAGATATTGCCATGGCAGAAGTAGGTATTAAGAGTTTTGATCCTCAAGAATCCAGACTATTTCAACAAATGGGCTCGTGCTCTCAGCTTCTTAATGAAGATCTCATCTTCTCAGAAGAATCAATGAATGTGGAAACTCCTCAAATACTAGATAAAGGATTAATGGAATATGGGTATGGTTCTGTTCCTGTTTGCCCAGCAAAGTTCAATAGTTTTTTGCCATTATACTTGCTTAATATGACGTGCTCTGTCATCAGATGCCTGCACTATCGGAGAAGGTGCCGCATCAGAGCACCTTGCTGCAATGAAGTATTTGATTGCCGTCATTGTCATAACGAGGCGAAGGTGAGTTTTTTTTATTTAAAATTGCTTTATGTATTTGATCATGTTGCTCAAGCTGATATTTGCTTAATATGTTTCGGTGATTTTGAATACATGCTGATCTGTTATGTTTGGTGGGCAGAACAATATCAATGTTGATCAGAAGGATAGACATGACATGCCACGCCATGAAATCAAACAGGTAGCCATGTTCCTTTCTCTTTGATCTTGCCTTTGTGACTTCTTGCAGTAAATCTTCATTGTTATATTACCATTTAGTCTGCTAAAGCGCTCCTTTTGAGTTTTTTCAGGTGATATGCTCGCTTTGTGGCACTGAACAAGAGGTGAGTAGCATCTAGTTTTTCTCATTAGCAGACCAGTTCTGACCTCTGATCCCAAGCTTGCAACTTGTAAATGTCACTGTTAAATTGAGAACATCTAGGAAGAGGAGCAAAGGCTGATGATAGGAAACCTTAGAAGTCAAAATTGGATAGTCATGCTTTATGTCATTGTTATAGTAGTTAATAGATAAAAAATTTCCCTAAACCTGAAGTTTATAGTAGTTAATAGATAAAAAATTTCCCTAAACCTGAAGTTAAGGCAGTTCTTTTTATTCTTTGTTTTCATCCTGTGCTATTAATTAGCATTTGGCTACTCAACTCATGTTTCACTTGTTTTATGTGATGGCTAGGTTCAACAAGTTTGTATCAACTGTGGTGTGTGCATGGGAAAGTACTTCTGTGAGACTTGCAAGCTGTTTGATGATGATGTAAGTGGTTAACGTCACATCCTTAGTAGCTTGGTTAACCATGAAATGAAGGGATTAATTTGGCAGCATCCAGCTTTCAGTATAGTGTGCTATAATGAGATTGTGCTTGTTATAGGATTCTGCATATCTTTTCTGTCTCGTAAGTTGCTGAGATGAACTTGCTAACTCAAATCAAATTTGTTTACTTCTGTTGCAGACATCTAAGAAACAGTATCATTGTGATGGCTGTGGGATTTGCAGGTATACATGCTTGTTTATGCTGTTTGGTTTTCCTTTTGAACATATTGATGAGATAATAATGCTGGGAGCTTCTGACCAATTTTATTTCACTGAACTATTGATTAAATTATTGAACTTCATTGAGGACTTTCCTTGATAATAAAAGGAAAAGGTCCATGTCACCTGAAAGCTCACAGTGATTTTCAGATAGTCATATCCTTCACACATCTTTTCATTCTTTCACTAACCTCACTTATGTAACTATGCGTCTCGGCTTGTACATTTTTGCCTCTCTCTAGCTCGATGTAATTATGTTTATCTGACTGGCATGTACTGTGTGCTTTGGCAGAATTGGAGGACCTGAGAATTTCTTCCATTGTTACAAATGCGGTAAGCTACAATTCTCCTGTCATTACTAGTTCCAGTTTTAGTTTGGAATTGTATGGGTGCTTACAACTTAACTGACTTGATGATGTTTTCCTGTATTCTTGGTGTACCATCAACCATGAAGGCTGCTGCTACTCCAATCTTCTGAAGAATAGCCACCCCTGTGTAGAAGGGGCGATGCACCATGACTGCCCTGTCTGCTTTGAGGTTTAGATATAGATTATAACTTCCATTCTGTGTTATGGTTTGTTCCTCGTGATCGAGAATAAAATTTTTTTTGTCTTTAGTGACTGCAGCCTAACTGATGCTGTATTTCAAATGATTTGCAGTTTTTATTTGAGTCGAGATATGATGTGACTGTCTTGCCATGTGGACACACCATTCACGAGAGCTGCTTAAAGGAAATGAGGGATCATTATCAGTGAGTTTCCTTACAGCAGCCTTTCCCAGTGGTATCTAGTGTGTTTCTTTAACCGTTTGGAAATTCACACAATATTTTTACTTGTTAATGTTACAGATATTCTTGCCCTCTTTGCTCGAAGTCAGTTTGTGACATGTCTAAGGTATGGGAGAAATTCGACATGGAAATTGCAGCTACACCAATGCCAGAACCTTACCTGAATAAAATGGTTAGTAGAACCCATTAAAATGATCATGTGCTGAGATCTGAGGCTTTGATTGTCAGATTTTCCTAAGGTGACTCCCCGGCTTACTGTTTGCTAAATATACTTATACTGGTGATATTACTGTTCTGCAGGTTTGGATCCTTTGCAATGATTGTGGAAAGTCCTCAGAAGTGCAATTCCATGTAGTAGCTCAGAAATGCTTGAACTGCAAGTCCTATAATACTCGTCAAACAAGAAGCTGAGAAGTGGCTGCAAGGACAACGCAGCAAGAAAAACAAACGACGGTGATGATGATGAAGACTTGTGTGCTGAAAGCAATAAAATTACACATCCATGGATGTGGAAGGATCTGGAGATCCTGTGAGAGCTTGTGTTTTCGCTATTCTTTCCCCGTTCGCTTTCCTGATCATTTTGTCTTCCTTTTATCCTCCCCCAATTGAATGACGTACTCAAGAAACCACCAGTCAAGGTGGTGGTCATACGAATAAAGTGTCCTCTTCCTTGTATTTTGTTAGCACATGTTTATAGGGAAAACGAAAGGGTCGCAGTTATGTCGTGTCGGAAGGTGCTGTATAGGTTTGGTGCAGCAAGCAGATAGTAGATTGTTGTGCAGAGAAGTTCCAGCTATCTTGTGTGTGGGATTGTTGTGCTGGCGTGAGTGAAAGTATCGTGTGTACAGCTGAAATAGTTTCCAGTGATCATCTTCTGCTGCCAGCTTGCATGAAAATGGAAAGCGGTTTGCCTGTGATTTTCATCGCCATTTTCACAGAGATATTTTATGTGGTATCCTGTAAATTACTGTTTTGTTTCATTAACTAACATGCCACGGCATCGCGCTATATCATCGCCTCATAGGTCATGTTCGGATGTGGTTTTTTTTTTTTGGAAAAATTGGGAGGATCCATGAAGGAAAGAGAGACAAAATAAAATTAGTGATTTCTTACAAGTTAATTAAATGGAGGGTGCGATGATGGTATAATTGGCATGGTATATTAATTAATAAAATCTAGTTATAATTTATAGGATGTCACCGGTTATCTCTTCAATATAATAAGATTTTTCCGTTTATTTATTCATGCAGTCTTGGAAATTAAAAATAATAGATCCTGTCTCAAATTCACGTGATGCGAAAGATACCATTTATAAAATAATAACAACATTTGTTGAACTGCAGAGCCCAGTGTAACTATGAGAGAGCCCGGACCTAATATTACGGGCTTGGTGCTCTTGGCTTCACGCTTAAATGGGCCGTAACTGTAAATTCAATAGCACAATCCAATCTCAACAATATCGTTAAGAACAAGGAGGGAAGCAACGGCTATCATCCAACCATGGCCACACTTACTTTTCCAAATATCATCTCCTCATCTCCCTCTCCCTCTAAACACAAGCTACCAGCGCAAAATCCCAAAGCATCCCACTCAGTTTTAAGACCACATTGGATCATAGATTTGTTCAAATGTTGTTCAAATATTAGAGAATTTTCACCAATTCATGCCCATTTGATCACTGCAAATCTCATCCATGACCCTGAAATAGCAAGTCAAGTTCTTGCCTCTTTACTCTCTGTCAATAATCTTGATTGTGCGCATCAGATTTTAAGCTATTCCCATGAACCAGAATCCATAATTTGGAATACCCTTTTAGAAAACAAGCTTAAAGAAGGTTGTCCACAAGAAGTTTTGGTGGGTTATTATCACATGGTAACTCAAGGTGTGTTGTTAGATGTTTCCACTTTTCACTTCTTGATTCATGCTTGTAAGAATTTCGATGTTAAATTCGGAAGTGAAGTTCATGGGAGAATTTTGAAATATGGGTTTGGAAGAAATAAGTCTTTGAACAACAATTTGATGGGCTTGTACTCAAAGTGTGGGAAATTGAAGGAAGTATGCCAGCTGTTTGAGAAAATGACCCGCAGAGATGTTATTAGTTGGAATACCATGATTTCTTGTTATGTTTTGAAGGGAATGTACAGGGAAGCGTTGGATTTATTTGATGAAATGTTGGTTAGTGGGGTTTTACCAGATGAGATAACAATGGTTAGCTTGGTTTCAACATGTGCTAAATTGAAGGATTTGGAAATGGGAAAAAGATTGCATCTTTACATTGTTGATAATAAGCTAAGGACTAGAGGAAGTTTGTTGAATTGTTTAGTAGACATGTATTCTAAGTGTGGGAAAATGGACGAAGCGCATGGTCTTTTGAGTAGATGTGATGAATCCGAGGTTGATGTTGTTCTGTGGACTACTTTGGTTAGTGGTTATGTGAAGTCTAGTAAGATAGATAAGGCTAGGCAACTGTTTGACAAGATGAATAAGAGAAGCTTGGTGTCGTGGACCACGATGATGTCTGGTTATGTTCAAGGTGGGTATTATTGTGAAAGTTTACAGTTGTTTCAACAAATGAGGTTCGAAAATGTGATCCCGGATGAGGTTGCTCTTGTGACAGTACTTTCAGCCTGTGTTCATTTAGAAGACTTTGATTTAGGAAGATCTGTCCATGCCTTTATCGTGAGATATGGAATGATTGTGGATGGGTTTCTTGGGAATGCCCTGTTGGACTTGTATGCAAAATGTGGGAAACTTGATGAAGCTCTCAGAACATTTGAGCAGTTGCCTTGTAAAAGTGCAGCATCATGGAATTCAATGTTGGATGGCTTTTGCCGAAGTGGAGGTGTTGATAAGGCAAGAGACTTCTTCAATAAGATTCCAGAGAAGGATATAGTTTCTTGGAACACTATGGTCAATTCTTATGTAAAACACGATCTGGTTAATGAATCATTTGAGATTTTCTGCAAGATGCAGAGTTCAAATGTAAAACCTGACAAGACAACGTTGATCAGTTTGCTTTCATCTTGTGCTAAAGTTGGAGCCCTGAATCATGGCATCTGGGTTAATGTGTACATAGAGAAGAATGAAATTGGTATAGATGCTATGTTGGGAACTGCCTTGATTGACATGTATGGGAAATGTGGGTGTGTTGAAATGGCCTATGAGATCTTTACTCAAATAATCGAGAAGAACGTATTTGTTTGGACTGCAATGATGGCAGCATATGCCATGGAGGGGCAAGCCCTGGAAGCAATAGATCTATACTTGGAAATGGAGGAAAGAGGAGTAAAACCAGATCATGTCACTTTCATAGCTCTTCTAGCTGCTTGTAGCCATGGAGGTTTAGTTGATGAAGGCTACAAATATTTCAACAAATTGAGAAATTTCTATAATATCATTCCAACGATTCATCATTATGGCTGTATGGTTGATCTCCTGGGTCGAGGTGGACACTTGGAAGAAACGGTCAAGTTCATTGAAAGAATGCCAATAGAACCAGATGTCTCTATATGGAGTTCCTTAATGAGGGCATGCAGAAGTCACCGCAATGTGGAATTAGCAGAGCATGCATTTAAACAGCTCATAGAGAAAGACCCTACAAATGATGGTGCTCATGTACTTCTTTCGAATATATATGCAGATGCAGGCAGATGGGACGATGTGAGCAAGGTGAGAACAAAGCTGCATGAGACAGGAGTACCGAAGCAACCAGGTTTCGCTATCATAGAACAAAATGGAGTTGTTCATGAATTTGTCGCCTCAAACCTTGTATCTGCAGACGTTCGCTGCATGTTACAAGACATGGAGAGAAGATTACTCGTGAAACAGGAACTATCAGATACCACATCTCAACATAGCGAAAGATTGGCCGTCGCATTTGGTCTTATAAACAACCAAGAAAACTCTCCAATACGGGTTGTGAATAGTGTTCGAATGTGTAGAGATTGTCACTCAGTTATGAAACTCGTATCCCAGACCTATGATAGAGAAATAGTTATCAGGGATAATTATAGATTTCATAGATTCACGGATGGACATTGCTCCTGTAAAGATTACTGGTGACGGGAAGTCTGTGATCTATTGTAAATTGTTAACACAAATTGCACACTTGTAATTTCAGAAAGATCTAGAATTGAATTATACTTTGTTACCAAAAAAAGAGAGGAATGAAGCATGCTCGGTAGTTCAAAATGACAGGTTTGAGGTAGAGAGAGACTCTGTTTGCTCGCCATTCAACAAATTGACAGGAGACGGGGGAATTTAAGAGAAGTTGCTTTCCTAAAGCTCAAAAAAGTAGAGATCGCCTGGATAGGAGCCGTGACATTATCGAGTTAAGACACTTTCTTGTCCTTTCTGATACCATAATACATCGGAGGCAGTAGAGAAAAGACATGTCTTTTTATCTCTGATAAGGTGGTAAAGTTCATGCAAAATAATTCTAACTCTACTAAATTTATACATCATGGAGTTCATGAGTTTGCCAAAGAATTCCTAAAACCTAGAACTCGGAGAAGACAAGGCATTGCCTGATGAAGCAGAGGACTTGATTATACATGGTAAAGATTACTTATCGTTTGTGGGGAATTTGCTAGTTTCAGTGATTGTGCAGCATTTGCAGAAAGCTCTAAATCATAATGTAGCTCCCTTCTTCCCCAAGTATTACATGACCTGCAGCCATGTGACTGCGGTCAAAGTTACATAGAAGCAGGAGAAAATAATAAATGAAGCGTCGGGAGCTGCCCGCCTCGACGTTGTATGGAAAGTGAGGAATCGCCGAAAGTAAATCCTGCAGATTGTAGTCTGTAGTTGTCTTGGAGGACCACAGTAATAGCAGCAAATGAAAGTTAGGGCTTCCTCATAGAACATTTAATCTTTTACTATGTCACTGTCAGCTCTATTCTCCCTTCTTTTGCAGCAATGAAGGGTTAGGTGATGGAGCTTACACTGTCCACAATTCCAGCACCATTGCATTTGGATGTCTGGAATTGTTTGTTTGTTTGTTAGAAAGCTTTTTTTTCCCTGGTTGTTTCCTGTTTGGAGCTATATCGTTGAAAATAAGTCCGGGAGATTCACTTTCTCGTAAAAAAAAAAAGCTTTAAATAAGGAAAAAGTATATTAATTTGATATATTAGTGCTTATAGTATTTTAATTTAGATAATATTGCTAGAAAACACATTTGAATACAAAACATGTTATATTATATATATTTTTTAAATAATATGAATTATGTTATAAAATTAGGATACCATAGAGAAAAAAAATTATTATCAATATTCTCCAAAAATCAAAAACTGTAGACAAAAATAAAAATTTTAGTATTTTAAAAAGGTTAATAACTTAATATTATTATTTTTCAATTTTTTTAATATATCCAAAAAACTAGAAAATAACTTCAAACTCATTTTTCATTAAACATTGAAAAATAATCTGTTTTCACAAAAAATATTTTTCATAAAACTATCAAATATTGAAGAAAAAAAACCAATTTTTATGGAAACTATTTTCCAAAAAATATATATTAATATTTTCCAATAAATAATCAAAGCAGGTCAAGTTCACCAAAAGCAACAGGCTCAACTGGATTTCTCGGGTCAGGATGCGAGCGAGAAATGAAAAGATTGTAGTCTTAAGAATGGAGAGTAGACAGCAACCAGCTTACAGGAGTAATACATGAATTTAGAGCGAGTTCCCAAGGTTGTTTAATTACATTTTAATTTTTTTTATTTTAAAATTAATATATATATTAAAAATATTTTAAAAAAATATATATTTTAAAAAAATCTCTTCAGAAATCAAACACTACAACCCATAACCCACTCAAACCTCTCGATCGGAGTCCACGTCGCAAACCTTCAATTTCAGGATAAAATTCCATGCTAAATAAAACCATTGGAGCCCAACAGGAATCACGAGAAACATCTCGTAACAGTGAGAGGTCCCCCACTGCTTTTGGACATAACTAGTAGCCAAGCAAGAACTATTCAAAATGAACTTCAGATTTGTTGAGAACGTCAAATCACATAGCCATGAGAGCTTACATCAGAAACCTGGGGAAAGTTTTGTAATATGGGATCACAACAGATCTAGTACCGCATCTTTTCCAAGGTCGGCACTCCTCTTGCAAAGAGTACTGGCGAACCTTGATGCGCACTTCCACGGTGCCATTGGCATTAGCGTCCTCCCATTGAAAGATCTGAGATGGAGCCTCTCCCAAAAAGCAGTAATACTAAATAGCGTCTACAATCGACTACGGAAATAATATGCGGTATATAACACATTAGAATCTTGTATATTCAGTCAAAAACTTGTTGAGCTTGCAGGCTTAGACGATAACTTGTGCTGCGATAGTGGTTAAAGAACGAAGAATCAAATCAAGCAGCTATAATAATCAGCTGCAACAGTTTTACATGAATTTGCAAGGCAATACAAGCCTGGATTATGGAAAGCAACAACTAGCCAGATGAGCGCCATTGGTTATGGCCATGAATGGTGAAACACAAACATCGAAGGGAACAATGTACAAAACGATCATCCATGGCTGCTACGAGATGCACATAAACAGCTCTTTGAAAACAGATGATCAGGGGCGTCTACCTCCGCATTAGTTTCACTGATCATGGGCATCATGGAGCATCAATGATGCCAGTTTCGAAAAGTCCCTCCCCTTCGCCTGACATGGGAACACACTCGGAAGATTTATGGGTGGTATTCTCCAACTCTTCATCAATCATGATCTCCTCTGAACGGCAACTCAAACTGCAGAATGCTTTCTCGCCTCTGCATGAAATTAATTGGACCCAATCAACATCCTTCAGTGATTAGAAATGGCAGAATAAAAAAGGCTTATAGATGTCTGGCACAAACCTGTATATGTAAATATCTTTTCCTTCATCCAATTTCTTGTTGCAATAGTAACAGAAGCTCAGGAAAGCTTTAGAGGGAAATGAACCTGGGATTTTTGAGCAAGTAACAGCCCGGGGCAATCCAATCTCCTTTGTTTCGTTCTTGCCAAAATTACTCAAGTCATTAGATTGACATTCCAAAATGCAGTCACCGTAAATATGAGTTGTTTTGGGGTTGGGACCATGTGAAATCACACATGTATAATCCTCAGAAAGCTCAATCTCACTTGCAGAGAGAGAACCGATGAATCCGTTGCCAGAGCTAACCGACATAGGGGTAAAAGTCAAATTTGTGTTTGAAAAGTTGTTTGAATTCGGGCTTCCTCCTAATAATTGAGGACATTCGCCTCGGGTAGTTATGTTATCCAAGCAAAAATTCCCGGAACTTGCTTTCGAGTTCTGGCCAGCCAACCGAGACATGGATGAAAATGACCTGCAAGAGTCCAATGAACATGACCGGATCTTTCCAAAGGGCTCTGAATCTGATGGATCTTCTCCAATTTCAAAAAGAACATCAGAGCTGTCCTTAAGAAGGGGAGATTTGCTAAGAGTACGAGGGAAAATTGCAAAATTTCTTGGCAGAGACTTCGGTGCTTGAAAAGAATCAGTACGGGATTGAAAGTTAGGGGTTTTACTTCGTACTCGGGGTCCAAAAAGAATGTTCTTACTCTCCGATGATCGGAGGACCTTGCCGGATCCTTTCCCGTCATCATCAAGTGAATCTACAATGCTTAAACCTACTTTATTAAAATCCCAGCTCTTCCGTTGCCCACCATGAGATGACCTGGGGGACTTACTGGGATTTCCTATATTCGAAAACATCCTAAAATCTAGAGGAGATGTTGGACTCCTAACAGAATCACAATCTGATACACCCTTAAGACTTGACCCAACAAACAGGCCAGGGACAGTGAAAAAGGAGTTGGCTTTGTGATTGTGCCCCATGTTATCAGACTGGAAATGTGACTCGGAACCAGAATCAGACATTGTCAACTGACCCATTTGTTGATCTTTCTGTAGCGACCTCGTTCTCTTCCTCAACATCACCACAAAACCCTTCTCCCACTTTATCTGCACCAAGAAAAACAGATTTCAAACTATTACGACTATATTCACAACCAAATTACAATCAACATGAAATTTATTTAGTAAATGAATCAACAAGAATCATTTAATAAGCTGCATTGAGGGTGGAAAGGAAAAAAAATTCATTGACATCAAAAGGAAAGATCTTTCTAGTAAATGAAACCACAAAAATCCCAAAATAACCACAGCAACAGTTGCCAAAACAGAAGACAAAGAATAACAAAATCACACATTGAAGATTATACAGCATATTCTAAGCAAAACTCTGCTCCCACGATCGAAATCACTCAAAAAACGGGAACCCAGATGGAAAAAACCTCATTAACGCGTTAAAAACCTCCCAGCAGTGCATAAGGAGATGATCAAGAAACCAACTTTGTCCAGAAGAACATTAAAACTCAAGCAAGAAAAAACACAACGCATCATCATGTTCAAAGCCCTGAAGAGAAAGCACACCTGAGCTCTCCTTTTCTTCCTCTACAAACCACAGACAGGTGATGTTTTAAAGAAAAGAAACAGAGCGGTGAACAGGAAAATATGGGTTTTTGTCAATTTCTAGTGCTGTTCATTTGTATACTATTGAAACTTGCACAACACTCCTCTCTCTCTCTCCCTCCCTCCCTCTCTCTCTCTGAGGCCTCAAAATCAGCAAAGCTGAGCGAACTTCTAAAATACTCCATTCCACTTATTTATGCTGTGTTTTTTCCGTTACAACCGTGTTTTTATAGAAAAATAATATTTTTAATTAATTTTTTATATCTTAATAAATTATTATTAAAAAAATACAGAATATTATTTTAAAATAAAAAATACTTTAAAAAAANCCCCCCAGATTTCTTTCTCTCTGCCTTCTTCTGGCTCTCCTACCCTACCAACTGCTTTAGCAGTTCGTAGTTATACACTTTTTTTTTGTTTTTTTTCCCGTCATATTTTGCCACTTCTGGACCATTTTGACCCCATTTTGTTCCCTTTTTTCATGTCACTATGAATGCCTCGTTGAATAAATTAATACCTTTTTCTCACTGTAATGATGCCGTGAATTGATTTGTGATTAAGCTTTTGACAGTCTTTGACTTCAAAAAAGTAGGAGTAATTAGTCCAGTGAACGGCCATTCGTATTGGTTTTGCTAAATGATTCCAAAACTTTCAAGTATAGTTACAAGACCCAGATTCATACGATCATCCCTTGTTCATGACCTAATTATACAAGATTTTAATAAGTTTAAACTTTTAAAAAAATTAGGTTTATTGAGTTAAAAATAAATACGGGTTCATCTATTCCATTTATTCTACATTTTAAAAATACTTTTAAAAAATTTTAAAAATATATTTTTTATTTTAAATTAATATTTTATATATTTTTAAATTATTTCGATGCACTTACATTAAAAAAATTAAAAATATATATATTTTTAAATAATAATAACTTGGTAGTTAATAAAAAAAATCATATTCAATTCAAGTCGTTTATCTTCCAATTTATTGTGTTTTATATTATTGAAATAATAATATTTTAATATTTTTTATAAAAAAATAAATTAAGCACGCTATAGATCCCTGTTTACAGCCATTAACTATTCTTGCCTTCATGTAAAGATGGATCACACACTTTTAGTTCCTTCATATAGATTTGGGATTGAATCCAATACGTATACATGTTAATTCACAAAAATAATTCTCTGAGATATATTTTAGATAATTATATTTTTTATAAATATAATATATTCATGTTCGGTTAACTTGTTTATAAAAAGTATTTTAAATCTTGTTGTCGCTGATTCTATAAATATATATAGGATAAAATATTTGATATTTTATATTAAGTATATATAATTCTATTAAATATTTTTTTAAAAAAAAACATGTAAGCTTTTAGAAAAAGAAATTTATTGAAGGGAGGCAGGAAATATAAATAAGAAAAGGTCATGGTTAGATTTTTTTTACTGTGGGGATCAGGTGTGGGTAGATCATGAGGGTGCCCTGAGTACCGTTGGAAGTAAGCTATTGGAGGGAATATCTGCTGAAGTAAGAACAAGATGGAGACATTGTAAGGGAAAATATAGTTCAGTTACATGTTTACCCTTCTCGGGCATCTCGTGACTAGACGACAAGGCTGACTTGTTATCATTATGAAAACTGACAGACGGTAACGGCAATTAACTGCGTTTAGTGGGCTGAGTTAACTAGGCTGTATAGGTTTGGAAGTGGTACGGTAGTTGAACTCTCGTGACCGATCTACCCTCCGAATCTTGTTGTTGGTGGAAGAAGAACACTTGTCTTCGACGAGTGGACAAGACTTGTTTTTCACTATGCGTCTTTTGAGTAATGGAATGGTAACAATGAAGTTTTGGTCAACTCAGCTCAAAATTGACACCTTCGTCACTTAATTTAATTTCTTTTTTCTCTTCCAGGGATTTTTATCGAAATTATTATATTTATTTTATTAAAATATGTTTTTTTGGTCAGATTTATGAACTGCAAAATTATATTTTTTTCAGAAAAAAAATGTGATTTTACTTTGGAAAAGTGTGTTTTGAGAGGTGTTGCTACTTTGCACTAACCTAGCCTTTCAAGATCAATCGAATTTATGATAGTGGCCATCTAGGTGATGGTCAAGTGGTAAGGACTTGAGATCAAGGGGTTTGCTCCCTCTGTGGTCTCAGGTTCGAGTCCTTGGTTGCTCATATGATGGCCACTGGAGGCTTACATGGTCGTTAACTTCAGGGCCCGTGGGATTAGTCGTGGTACGCGAAAGCTAGCCCGGACACCCACGTTAATCTAAAAAAAAAAAGATCAATCGAATTTATTTGATCCTCGATTTATGTATAACGTCGAATAAATTTTATAATATTAGTTTATGTTGTTGTAAAATCCTAGATTAATTTAACATGATTTATTATCATATCATGTTAAGTGTAACATGTGTTTGAAAACTTGTATTATATCTTGTCTAGTTTAAATTATTATTGTATATTATTTTCATGTATTAAAAGAAAAGGGTAAAATACGTGGAGAATCAATATCAAATACATGCTTTGATTTGTCATGAATTGTAATAATAAATTGATGATTTTGCTCTACAAAAATCATAATAAACTATTTTTAAAAGGAAAAGTGATATTTTGCTTTGATTCACTTGTTATTCTATGATTATTTAGGTTTATAATAGTCTTTTATTATTTTTGTACATTAAAATCTCTTTATTGCCCTTGAAAAAAAAACAATTATAGTCTTTAATTTTTTTTACATATATTTCATGTTTTTTACTGCATTACAATGACTCTTTTACCACTAAAATCATTTTTTCAAAAGCTTGACCAGAGGGCTCACCCATCTTAATCTCCTGTCCTAACTGCAATGTGGTATTTTTATAAGTAAAAAAGCTTTTAGACAATATATATTATTACTAACCTCGATGGTCAAAACTGTGATTCTACTATCTCCTGATCTCTTTTTTCTCATTGCATAGTATATTGTTAATATTTAATTAATTTTTTAATTTTATCATTTAATATTAAATTATTTAAAAATTAAAATTTTTAATTTAATTAAACCTGCAATTTCATAAACTGTGAATTTGAAACTTTTGCACAGGTTTATAAAATTCACTTATATCAATTATCATGGTCTGGAATAGTAAAATTATTGTTTTTTTAAACATGAACTTTTATACATGTCATCGCTTGATTGTTGTGGATTAGTTATTTTTTATTTGACAAAGGTTATTGCTGTCTTTTTTATATATCTGTTGAAAAGATAATTGTTATATCAATCTTGAATGCAGAACAACACTTAACTCAGACCTAGGTTTTTTTGTTTGTTGTGTATAATTTTTAAAACTTAACTTTAAGGGTTCGATTGTTATCCCGTAGCATTTTGTTTTTTTAATTAATATTAATAATAATTTTAAAAATTATTTTACTATTTTATTTTTTATTTTTATTATTCAGTATTAAATTAATTAAAATATAAATTTTACAAGTTATTTTTCATGTTTGTATGGTATTGTTATGGTTTTAAATAAATATTTATTTATGTTTGAAACCACATAGATTTAATTTTTTACCGCGTGGTTAAATAAGAATTGTTTAAAAAACAAAACTAGTTAAACTAATTGATTTTTTGAACCAAATCATAAAATAATAAAAATCATCCAACATGTCTTCTTCTCCATATCTAAAAAAAGATCCATCTTAATTTATTTTTTTTACGAGCCAAGCCTAACTGTTTAAGTTGCTTTTAAACTCACGAAATCAACTAATTGATATTAATTTAGCTACAACATGGTTTAATTCAAAACTTGATTTAAGCAAGTAATCAAGCCAAATAATTTCAAGATTTACATATTTTCTTGAGCTCAGCAAAGTATCAAATAACCACAACACTCTTAATATTATTTCTTATATCTACAAGAATTGAATCTGATTCATGGCACAGCGTCAACCAATTAACCGGTTCATTAACTATGTAAATTCAAGTACAGAACAGGTAAATAATAAAATATGAATTGTTTGCTTGCACCAAATGATTTTTTTTATTATTTTACAGACAATCTTGATTTTCTTATCAAGTCTTTTCGAGATAGCCTGCTCTGTTCACCAACCATCACAAACTATTATACATTGAAATTAAAAAACGATTGCCAAGCTATAGAATCTACGTTTCTAACAATCAAGATCAAATCATTAATAAATTATTTTAAAAAAAAATCACCGAAGAGTCAACGATGCTAGAACTCCATTAAGAAGAGATCTAGTTGGTGATTTGTGTTTAATGATTGGTGTGTGTTTTCGCTGACCTGAACAAATACTAAATTTCTGGCAACTAAGTTTTGTTCATTAATCACTATTAAATTGAGAAACAACATTTCATACTCCACAGCACATCCATAAATTAATAATCTATAAAAAACAATGCGACAAGAATTAGATACAACCAATTCAGTTCGTTTTCCATCACTTTCCTCTGAATTTTTTTATAAAAAAAAAACCCATGATTTGTCTTATCAATATTTAGCATTTATAGCACCGAAAGGGAGGCATCAATGCAGGGCAATATAGTCAACTGGGCTCAACTGACGGCCAAGGAGCGTTCCGCTCGCCGAGCAAAACAAACCGCTAGACCCCGTCCTATTTCCAAACCAGGAAGCTGGACGGTTAACGCCGTCAACTAGCTGTTGCAACAGCATAATTGGTTGGTCCCCTCCAAGTGCCACGTCATCAAAGTTGGTTAACTCAACTAGAGTTATAGCATAACTAGTAGTGGAAGTCATCAACATCGTTCGAGTCCTCTCCTTTCTTTCAGGATCGAGAAGAGGGCTAAGGTCCAAACCAAACCCACCGCCTAGCAAGCAAGTTCTAATTTTATCGAAAATGATTGCTTAATTATTCAACTAGAGAACAATACCAAAATTATTCCTTGAGATATATATGATACATGTGATATGTGTTGATGACTCCATGCCAGGATTATAATAGCTCGATCATGTGATATAATATTATTTACAAAATTATATATAATTTAAATTAGTTTCCATTCAAATTGGACTGATTTTCTGAGTTTACTGGATTTAACTATATTAAATTTCCATTTAGTTTGATATAAATATTCAGAATAGTGATGAACTAGATACGACGTTCAAAAATGGCGCGAGTAAATATTTTATCATTAATTAATATTAAAAATTAGCTTGTTAGGTTTTAAATTTGTTTTCTGAATATTATCTAAAAATTTTAAAATTATTGAAGATTTAAACAATTATTAATTTAAAAATTTATGAAATTAATCAAAATAAACAAATTAATCTGAACATCTATGTTAAAAGAAGAAGAAGCATGGAGCGCTATTTTTTAATAAAAATAGAATTACTCATTCCTTGTTTCTTATTTAAAGACAACGGTCACTGTCAATTCCATCAAGTAGAGATTGGTAATTTAACTTTCGGTTTGTTTTTTTAGTGTTAGTCATGGGTGATGGTCGCCGAGTCCATTCGGGACCGTGCGCTTGAGCGCAGAGGAGCCTGGTATGGTATCTTCCCTGCCACACCATCAAGATTAGATAACCTAACCAGAGTTAAATCTAACTAGAAGTTATCATTTGATGCATTTCCCTTAACCCCTTTAAACTTTCAGGCACTGTCCTGTTTTGTCGTATTCCGTGACTCAGCTTTTCATGATTCTGGGAGTGCGCGGAGATTAACTGGCACGTGTGTGTGTCTCTCTCGCATCCCGGTAAAATCCAACGGGTGTTAGCTGAAGATTCCCTTGAAGTGGACCGGTCATCGACGGTTTGCTTTACCTTTTCTCCGTGCTAGGAAATTGCTCCTCCCTCTTTTTTCGTGGGGATGCCACCAAATGTCTCTGGACATACGTGGCTTACATTGAATGGTCAGGGCGTAAGAAAATGGTGTCGCAACTTGCATTCTAGTACAATTTCTCTGGGTTTGTTCGAGGCTGCGATACAGTGTTGTTCGATCGTTTAAATTTATTTTTAAAATTTAGATTTGATCAATAACTGTAACTTATATTTAAAAAAAAATTAACCATGTAACCATAAGAAATACCATAATACTTGTATATGTAATTATATAAAACACTAATATAAGCATAATAAATAATTTAGATTATGTATTTTTAGTGATGTAATAATTTAGTCTATCTACCTTGTACATGTTACTATTTTTTTTACATATTTTTTACTTAAAAATTAAAAAAAAACTTGAATTTTTTTTTATTTGTTTCAGATTAATATGTTTTTAGTTTTTTTTACATTATTTTAATGTATTAATATCAACAATAATTTTTTTTAAATAAAAAAATATTCAAATATATTTTATCATAAAAAATATTTTAAAAATAATAATAATCATGGTTACTTGCACACNATGTATTAATATCAACAATAATTTTTTTTTAAATAAAAAAATATTCAAATATATTTTATCATAAAAAATATTTTAAAAATAATAATAATCATGGTTACTTGCACACTAAAACAGTGCATGCACAAGAAAACTTCTCTCTTGTATATGATTACTTGCTGTGAATGTTTATATATTTTTTATTTTATGGCGTGATTCCAAGCAATATTCCTCAGAAAACAAGTTTATTGATAAAATGATATCTAAACTATTGATTAAATTCAGATCGATCCTTGATTTTCTATTTTGATTTCTCAAATCATCAAATTAAAGTGATGCACCACTTTTGTTAGTTTCTTTTAAATAAATAAATAAAAACACGTGAAAGTATATTATTTGCAGATAATATTTTTTTTCAGATTTTTAACACAAAAAACGTGTTATTTTGATCGGGATGAAAATTACGTACCAAAAACAATCAATTAATACGCTGCCAACACAATCCACTTGACGATGCGTCATCGCATTTACTACTCTGTGTGAAATGACTAGCACATGAGCAAGCATTATGAGCCCGTGGATGAAAAGATACAAGTGGGATGTGGTAGCTTAGCTAGCCCTCAAATTTGCATTGAAAACACTGTTCAGTCCGAACTGTTACACATCTACCCGACACTGTATAAATGATATAGCATCAATTCAATAATTACGTGAGAGATACTCTTTTTTTAAAAAATAAAAATAAATAAATTCAATAAAAAGAAAGAAAAAATGCTTACACTTTTTTAAAAACCACACGTGCTAGTTGGTACCTCCACAGGTACCAAAAAATTCTCACAGCATAGAGAATCAAGAGGCATGATTTGTTTACTGTTTTTATATTTTTTTTAATTTTAATTCTTGTCCGTGATTGTCTCCTCGATAACATGTTGATGCTTAGGCTAGACGATGCTTCATTGTTTGATTTGAATTTTTCTTTTTATTTACATAACACAGTGACATTGGGCATTGGTCTTTTAAAATCTCGGGAGGAGATTTTGCCCTTTGAATGCGGTTGTTCTCTCAAATTTTTTTTTTAAAAATTATTTTTATTTTCATATTTTCGGATTATTTGATATGCTGTTGTTAATTTTTTAAAAATAATTTTTTTTATTAAATCTTAATTTGTACTCTTGGGCTGGCATGGGGTGCTCCTACTGATGGGATTCTAGGCTATACATGGGCCTGGGCTATTTCATTCTCTCGTGCTTTAATTAGCCCCGAAAAATAAAATATTGCTTATGACAAAAGGTAAAAGTTGCGGGTGAGCCACCTGCCGTGTTTGAGAAAGCACGTGTGGCGGTCATTATTATTGATTTTTTTTTTATGCTGTTAGATTCGTTTTATTGAGATTTGTTTTCACGGTACGGAGGTGTTGTCATTGGATTTTTTTGTGTGGTTCATGATCGTGGCCATGATCATTCCATCTCTCTCTCTCTCTCTTTTTGTTACTCTCTTCATTGGAATTTATGCCAAACTATTTTCACTGTTTTTTTTTTTAAAGGCCGCACTTTTTAACCGTGATTTATTTTCTCAAAGCTAGTTTTCCGAGCAGCGTTGGAAAGGGAAAACACCCCTTCGTTTGGTCACTGTTTTTTTTTTTTTTTCCCACGCTACGAAGGGGGTTAAGTAACTTTTTTCCACACTTAGAAAAAATATAGATGTTATGGAGTCAAAAACTTGGTGTGTATTGGATAATTTTTAAAAAAAAATTATTAAAATATTAAATAATATATTTAAAAAAATATTAAAACAGTTATACATTAGATAAATCTAAGTTTACAATGGTTAAAGCATAAAGCATGATAACCCTATGAAATCTATATCAAAACAAACCAAAAAATTTATCAATTAAGCCTATGTAGGTGTTTCTATAAATTGTTTAATTTAATAATATGAAGAAAAAAATAATTTTTATTCAATAATCTAAAAAATCATGTAAACCAAAACAAATCTTTCAATTATGGGTTAATCCCCAAAATCTAAATTCTATTAAATCTTGAATTTAAGTTTAATAAAAAAATTTAACTTCTTATAATATCAAGAGATAAAAATATATAAAAAAATAAACTCAAGTCATTGAATCAACAAGTTCAACGAACTTTGTTAAACTTAACAAGGAATAAATTATAAAGAATGAAATTGCAACAAAAAAATTAACTTGAAAAACCTTCTTCAAAGAAAAGAGAGAGAGAGAGAGAGAGAATAAACAGAAGAGAAACCGAATTTAAGAGATGAAAAAAAAATAAAGGAGGGTGGATTTGAAAACAATTTTTAATTCTAAATAATTAATTAAAATAAAAAAATAAAAATAAAATAAAAAATAAATCTAAAAAAAATAAATAGGTTGAAGGATTGTTGTTAAGGGCTAAATCTTCGGCCAGTCTTTTATTTTATTTTATTTTATAGTTCAATAAAAATATCAACGTGCCCCTAATATTACATGACAACAACAACCAAAAAAAGAAAAATACTAACAAGCCCCTGAAGAAAGGGCTTTTTTATTCAGATTCCAAGGACTATACAGTCATTACAATGTGCTTAAAAAAATAGCAAGAGGTCCAATTAGCCTCCAGATTCAAGTTAACCATTTTTTTAAAATTGCATTTAAATTATTCTACGGTGCCATTATGGAAAAAACTTTGTGTTTTTTTTTTTCGGGATAGAAGATAAAACTCGTCCCTCCACAATTTCAATTCCAATGAATTGCGATTTGTCTATCAAGCTGCAAGATTTTAAACCCGCCCTTTAGTTTATGTTAATTAATTTGAGCTCACCCATTACATAGAAGACATGAGAGGTTTTGAAGAGGTTACGAAGAGAATGGGAATTAAATCCAAGAGGATGTCAAACCTTATTCTTTCTCTATTTTTCAGAATTTAACCATGATACCTTTTCACTAAAAAATTTTATGCAATTTTCATTTTTTTTTTCTTTCAGTTTACCAGGCATCTCGCTTGTTCTCGAGGTTTTTCTTTTCATGTCCTGTATAATTTTATTCTCTTCATGCAGTAGCTGCAATGAAAGGTTTTTGATAGTAGTGATTATTTTGGTTTTTATTAAAAAAATTAATTAAATTAATTTTTTCATACCGAATAAAAATCGGTTCAAACAGACCTATTCGGTTAGGTTAGGTTTTCAAAATAAAAAATAGTTCTAACCAGTTTGTTTTGGTTTTTCAGTTTAACTCAGTTTTTTTTTTTATTTGAATTTGGTTTGGTTCAGTTTTTTATGTTTTAGGCTTATAAAACTTAAACCGAACTGAATATTTTTTTAATTTTAATTATTTTTTTTTATAATTTTTTTTTTATTTTTTTTATCTCATTGATGTTATGATGTTTTTTACTTACCTCTGATTTTTGTTTTTGATAGTTGAATGTCAAGCTGTCTGGAAATGCCAGTTAGTGGAAGATTATAGCCTGTGGTGAGTAATTCTGTACAGAAATCTGTGAACTACAGTGCATGGAGATGAGATAATACATATCGTGTTCTAAGTTTCGCACAGGCTGAGGCTGCTTCAAGGCGTTTTTGTTCATATAGTTTAAAGAACTCTCGAGTATTTGTTAAAACTTCTAGATCAATTTTTTTACTAGTTAATGAATTTTTATTTATTTTTTCAGAAAAAGAATAAAACCTGTAAGCATAGATGATATGTGGTGATATTTTTTTAATTCTCAGGTTTCAGATGCCCAGTTTATTTTATAAATACATTGATTATATATATATATATCAAGATTTAACAAAATCAATGTGCCTGGTGAGGTTCATTAATTTTACTAGTGGATGGCTGAATAAAAATGGATTTGGGACACGTGAAAGAAAGCCCATCACGATTCCAGCTACATTGGATCCACCCGTCAAATAACAATCCATCAAGAATCAGAAAATTTAATCGGGCCACTAATTTTGTTATAAATAGTAGTGTTGGGATGTTGGATAATGAATATGATAACTTTTTTCTTGTAAAGTTGATGTATTTTTTTAAGTATGAAAAGTAATTTTTGTTTTGTTAAAGATTATTCTGGTGGATAAATCTTTATTTTACTAAAAGGATTTATTTAATTTTATAAATTAATTTAGTTGATTTTAGTCAATATAAAAATAAAAATTATTGTTATTATAATTTTAAAACTTAACTATAAACTTATCTCAAGCAAAATTCAATCATTGCTCAGAATTAATATAAAAAAAATATTTATTATTATATTTTTAAAATTTAATTTGAGGGGTTAAATTAAAAACAAGTTAAACTTGAGTTATGAGTTGGGTCCTTGAGTTAATATAAAATTAAAAATAATTATTGTTATAGTTTTAAATTCAACTCGAAGATTAATATTAATATGATTAATTCAAATTAATATAAAATTAAAAATAATAATTATTAAAGTTGTAATTTTAAATCCCAAGGTAAAGCCGGAGTCACATAATAATTACTGTTATGGTTTTAAAATTCAATCCCGAGCTATTTGTATCTTTACTGGTATAAGCCACGCAATAACAATTGCACCAGCATTTCATCTTGCATTCCTCTGTGCTCAGCATTCATTGCTCAATTCTTTGCCCTTGGTAGTTTAATGCTAGGAATTAGAATGCTTTACAGATCCATCTCCGTTGTGGCGATTCAACGGTGTCCGCCGTACACACCCGCTAGACCGGTCTGCCCTTTCCCATTCGCTATGGTTATTCGGCACGAATCTTTCCAAACACCAACATACAGGGGATTGGTCGACGATGCAACTGTCATGAGCACCACAAAATGCATAACTTTCGCAGGTATCTCCCGGTGCACCTGAGTGTAGATTCTGGTCAATCCAAGCGAGCCGCTGGATGATACCATCTTGATTCGGTCAAACCAATTTGGAAGTCACATTACCAGGTAAGCATGTTTCTCTGTCATTATAAACGAGAGCCATCTATAAATGGAGTTTGAATTCAATGAAGGCACACCTCCAAACCCGACACCGTTCCATGACCCAGATCGACACTCCCAGACTGAATAATGCCTGGCAACCAACTCTAAACCCTTAGCATCAACCTCAAAAGCATAAGGGGCATTGAGAAAGATTATCATTGTTCTTCCATGGTGATGGAATCATATCAGGTTAGAGTTTAGGTTGATGATCAACTCAAGTAAATATAAAAATTAGTTTTTATAAGTGTTTTATACCATCAAGTTATCAAGTTAGAATCAATTATTTTTTTATTTAAAAAAAAAATAAAAAAGTTTATGCTATATTTGTTTTTTGAAAATTAATTTTTTAAAAATTATTTTTTAAACTTTTATGTATTTGTTTGCCATTAGAAAATATGGTCAATAAAAAATACTTTCTAGCCAATAGAAAACACTTTTCTGTAAAAAAAATTTTTAGTTTAGTTTTCAGAAAAATATATTTTTTTTACTCTATTTTTTAAAAAAATTAGTTTTTAAAAAATTACTTTCTAATTTCTTTTATGTTTATTTGCTGTTAGGAAAGTTGGTTAACATAAAATATTTTTTGATTAAAGAAAAATTTAACCTGATTTTCAATAAAATGTTTTCTTGAAAAATTTGGACGGAAAATACTTTCCAGAAGTTATAAAAAATTTTAAAAAGTTATTCTTTGCTGGTCATATCAAATTTAATTCTTAAACTTTTGATTGCTATATATATTTTGTTTTGAATATTTATTTTTCAATTTCATCTCTTCAAATTTAATTTTTATATTAACTTTAATCCTTATTTTTATAATTGATATTTTTTTTTCTTATCATTTTTATTGAAATTTTTTATTTATTAAATTTGATCCTCATTCTTTTAATTATTACTTATTTTATTTGAAATAGTTTATTAAATGTTGATTATTATTATTTTAATTTATTCATCTTTTATTTTTTTATTTTTTTAGATTTGATTTCTATTATTTTGATTATTATTTATTTTATTTTAGATAATTTATAAAATTATATTTTTTTAATTTCATCTTCATTCAACTATTTAATTTGTAAAATTAGTTTCTTATTATTTTAATAAATTTAAGAAAAATAAAATATTAATAAGTTATTTTCCAACTTATTTTCCATGACATAACCAAATAGTAAAAATTATTTTTAATTTATTTTTCATTATACTATTAAATATAAAAAAATAATTTACTTTTTCATAATTCATTTAAAAAAAAACTACTTACTAGAAAACAACCTATATTTTAAGTCGGTCAAGTCTCGTTTAATGCTTAACAGATACAAAATTAAGCAAATGATTCAATTAAATTCAAAGCACACCAAACATTTAATAAGACAATTATCTATTTAGTTCATTTCATCTAATATTTTATAGCATATCAAACACTACTTAAAATTGCAATTGCTTAAATGAAAAAAGAATTTTAAGTTATAATTATAAAATTTACCCTGTGAATGGATCATACTTTAAATTCAAATTCAATATGATAGGTTAATTAGGAAAAAATAAAATTTATATTTTGAATTGATTTAGATTTTAAAAAAATTCAGTTAACTCATAAATTCAAATTAAATTTAATTAAGTCAAGTTTAAAGAAAAAATAAATAATATTATTTTAATAAAAAATAATTTGAATTAATTCGGTAATATACTAAACTTCTATTTAGGATTGCAGCTCATGGCTAAAATTTAATTGTGGCTGATTAAAATTATTTTTTTTTATATTTTTAAATTATTTTAATATAATAATATCATAAATAAATTTTAATTTTTTTAATAATTTTAATTTAATATATTTTTAAATAAAAAATATTTTAAAAACTATTCACCATCGTATTCTCCAACAACTTAATAAATTAATATGACAATTCAATGATTTTAAAAAATCTATAACAATAATATCCCCTTTGATTTCTACGCCCAAGTCAAAATTCAGTGGATGACTGGATGGTGTTTTTTTGACATTTCAGCTCGTGCAGAAATTTTAAAAATCCCGCTCTAGAGGATCCTTCCATTTAACGCCCCCTAAGATTCCATAACATACAATCTATCTCTAAAAGAGAAGCTTTATATTCAATGGCGACTACCGCACCAAGCGAGCTCGATCCAAACCTTCTTCTTCCTGCTGCTCCATCAGAATCCGAATCCGAATCCCTGCTCTCTTCTCTCGTTTATGGTTCGTCTCTCTCTCTCTGCGCCTCGAGTTCATTTCTCTCCGTTATTTTTTTTTTTATATTTCGTAGTTCATATCTTCAATTTTGTGTATTATGCACTCATTACGCTTCGAATAATCTCAATTTAGGCTAGTTTTTGTTCTGGTGCTGCTGCTGTTATTATTATATGATTTTGTTAATATAATCAAATCTTAAACTATCATTTTCAAGCGTTTTATTTATTAATCTGTTTTGCTAAAGCATTCAGCTACCTCTTCTAATTAGATTTAGATATTACATGATTTTACGCAGTTGATTTTTCTGTTTTTCTTTTTAATTCAGATCGTACAAATTTTGTTAGTGTCTAGTAGAATTTCTGTGGCTGATTTAGGTTAAGCAGAATAGTTTGAGAAAAAAATAATCATAATAATTAGATAAGGCTGTTTGTTAATGATAATGTTTTACATATTGATCTCTGTTTGGTTGCGATTACTATGCATATTTTGCTTATTTGGTTAAAAAAGGGTCTTCTCATGACTCTTGAAACGTGGAATTTTGAATACCTGCGGAAAATTTTAACTAATATTAGGGACATATAATCCTTATTAGATTAACTGTTATGATTCTTACTCAAGAAACTGATATGAAGCTCTTGATTTTATTAACAATGGCAACAAAAACGATGTTTTATGTTGATTTTCAGTCATTTTATTCTTCTTTTTGTGTACAGATACGTCACAGCAGTTTCAGATGGCAATGGGCAACATGCTTAAGATGATAACGTGGGTTAATTATCAGCTTTAAGATAAGAAATTTCATAAAAATTTCTATTACTGTTTTAAATTTTTGAAAAAAGAAGGTATATTTTTTTTCTTGAAGTTTTTTTAACTTAAATTCTGTGAATTTGTTTGATGCTTGATGAACTCTCTGCAGTGAAATCGATCAAACCACGGGTGGGATAATGGAAGAGATAGGGAAATGCAAAGATACAGCTTTTGAGAGGAAGAAAGACTTGGAGGAAGAGAAGGAAAGGTTTCAGAAAGCTGCGTATGCTGTGCTAGGCATGCTCAATGACACATAATAGGAACGGTAAGCTCAAAGGTCTCGTGTTGTTACCTTCTATGTTTTTATCAGAGGCTTGGCATTCAGATTGCAGTTATCGTTTTCTTTTCACGTTAGGATTAGGGTATGCCCTGGCTACTGGATTATAACATAGTATACTTACATAAATGCAAGTGTATAAAACATAGACCCATGAACACTCACAATTGCGCATATGTACACATGCAAAGGTCAGCATATATTATATATCTTGAACTTTTACCATGTTGTTTACAAAATTGAAACTCGAAAGGCGCTGAACATGTAGGCTGATGATGGGGTATTGGTTTTATGCCCTTAACATTAAAAAATAAACAAGTGATCATTCTCCCTTAAAGCATCCAATTCTTCTACTTCTGAGCCATCCTCCATAAGAATTTTGTTTCCATGCTTGCCAAACTTCTTTTCTGCATCCATCAAATTGAGCTGCTTTGAAGTTCAATTGGTATGCAAACAATGAATGGATTCATGAATTAATTCACATGGGACAGTGTAAGTGAACGTGTTAGGCTCTTCATGGAACTCATGGGCTGTCTAAGAATGATTTTTCTTGCTCCTTGATAACTCATATTTATTCCAATTAGTGTTTAGAGAACTGTATTTGTGTTTCTTATTTAGTTTTGGCTCCTTGTGTCTTGGTATTGATTGTTAAAACTGATACCAGCATCCGAGGAAAGGTATGCATTTCAGTACACTATATACCTGCTATGTCGAATAGATTTTCTGTTGAGTCAGGCAAATGTATGAGTTTCCCTATTGTATCTCCTGTTGTTTCGTTTGGACGATGCCCATGGATTATCACTCTTTTGGGAAATGTGCTCGGCAATGGAGTAGAATTTTCTTGTATTCCTGAAAAAATTATGGGATCGATCGATCTTTCAAATAACTAAAATAAATCTTAAGTGTTTTATCAATTAAAGTGAACAAACCCCACCTCACCATCCACCAAAACAAAAAAAAAGCACTAATGAGATGTAGGCACACCAATCCTTATTTGCTGCCCTTTTCCCAGTCTGGCCACCCTATTGAGTATGAGTACTACTAGTTTCTTACCTTCTACACTTGTTTCTCTTTGAGAATTTAGTGCCTCAGAACTTTGTAACCCCTCATTTGATGTTGCTTTCTGCAAGGATTAGATAATGACCATTATGTAGAGTATACACAGATAGTCAACAGAATTATTGTCAGACATTTTATATTGAACAATACAAGCTTGTATGCACTGTATTGGTGAGATACACACAGCCCCGTCAACAAACGGCTGTCCCTCTAGGTATGGGTTGATGCTGGCCTGTGCCAGCCATTCTTCTGACTAGTAACAGGCCTGCGTATTTTACCAGAAATACTGCAACGTTCACTACAAATCCAATACTCCTTTTGGTGCAAGTTTGATGATGAATGTATGAGAGCCATTATTTGATAAATCACAAATCTGAATAGTGAACTAGAAAGGTTCCCTATGGTACCCACAATTTTAAAGAAATCTGAAATATAGATTCAAATGGTTATGGTATCTTAAATTACAACTGAAATGTACTGTACTCTTGTATCAGTGTTCTCTTATTCATAATTACATCTTAATGATATTGGAAAATGCACTGTTCTCTTACATAATTTGAAAGTTATTTTAAAGTTCCAAGGTCAATTAATTTGTGCATACTTTAATGCAAGCCTTGTGTTTACTGCCAGATAGGTTTATTAAGTTATTACTATTAGTTGAGTACTTATTTACACTAGCTAAATTGGCTGAAGATAGAAATATACCTCCACAGCTGTGTCTTCCAGCAATTCCCTGAGAAAGGGTATTTCTTCTTGCATCTCTGGTTTCAAATCCTTTAGGTACTGAAGTCAAAGAGTCAGCATAAATAGTTACCTCAGCTTCAGAGTAAATTATAATTCTAATACACGTGCTAGTCCGTGCGCAACTGATTATAGTTGGTCATGCAATGAGACAAACAAGTGTTTCAACCTGGATGAAGTTGGAGAAAATTTTTTTTCCATCTTCGCTATAGGGCCGCGCCATTTGCTTGAGATGATGATGACTGAGCCGGATGACCTGGGAAAGTCTCCTGGTCCTCACTGTAAAAGGCTGTGGGATGTTGAATACAACCCCAATTTCCCCTGCCATGTCTGAAGATACTAGTTTTGACAAAACCTGTAGAAACTCTCATGAACATATATTCTTAGGATATTGAAGAGCTGGTTATATGTTATAGGCAAGGATTTCATTTGGGTTTCATTATCATTTCCCTAGAGATTGCTTACATTAGTTTGCCTATGTTATCCCATTTCTTTGAATTCAAGAAATTTGTAATACTAGAATAGATGAGGTGCAGAGATAACTGAAGAAGCAGTCTCTTTCTTTTCTTGTGGCCGTAAACATCATTATGCTTTTATTATATTTGCTTCGCCATGTTTTTTTGTCTTTCTCGTATTATTTCCCGGCTCAAGGAGGACTGAAATTTGTTTTCTGATATTGAGTCCTGGACTTTATTTATTGGGATTTCTTGAACGTTTTTGTTGATTTGCTGCCACAGGATACGAGATACGATTGAGGCATTATCTTTCAGGGAATTGCATCCTTAGCTGCTGCTCTCCGGACAAAGTGAAGTTTTACATTAAACCATATGCGTGATTCTATGTCATGAGTTCTTTGTTAAATAGATCTGTGTCAGAAAATTTCCTGAATCTTATCCGAACAACTAATTTTTCTAATCAAAAGAATAGAACGTAACTGATTATGATAATTAGTGTGATGTAGATGCATAATAAAAGCGTACTTGCTGAGTCTTTGGCTACGTACGTGCATGATGAATCCTCTTTATAATCATCTGTAATAACTTTCCTCTTTCATCTCTATCACCAGAATGGCCTAACTAGCTGTCCCTATATGCACTAATTCCTTCATAGAGAAAAACCTTTTGATGTAGAATATGCATCATGCTTGGGATGTCCTTGCTGTACTGGTCATTCAATCAATTACATATCTTAGCTATATAATTATCGGCAAATTTATTTCTTGAGTATGTGGCATTAGAAAATCAAAATTATTTCAGGATTGATGTTTGGATGCATGTATTTGGAAGTACCTGCTCTGTTCCATTCCTGTACACCAGCACGTCCTGCAGTTTGAGACATAATTAAGATTTTACATCTTACACCGAGAGAGAGAGATGGGAGGGGTGCCATACCACTGCTCCAGATACCAAGACGTAAAACTCTTTCGGATGCTCGTTCTGTAAAATAATTTCAACCTTAGGAGGAAAATATTCTGCTTTCATTTCTGAGACCTGGAAGGAGTAAGCACAAGCCAGTCAAGGGTCAGCATTTTGGTTGTCGGTGTCAATCATAATTACCATTCTGATCATAATCTCCCTTTTGTCTTAATACCACAATAATGATATCAATGTCTAGACTGAAAAGTTTCACGGAGAGTATGGGACATTTACCAACTGGGTAATAAGGTCTTTAGACACTCCTTTGAAAAGGTAGGTTTTTGCAACGATGCTATGGAAAAGATGTTGAGCAATGCTAGATCTGATTGCTTTTGGTAAGTTCTCCAACACCTCCTCTTGCTGCAACTCTGCTGTCTTGAACTTGAGTTGCATGTGTTCTAGCATTTGCTTTTTCAATCCTTCTGGGAGTCTATTCTTGCTTGCATATCTTAATATCTGATCGATGGCATTCCTCTGCGAGACACCAGACATTAGTAGATTATAACTAACACCGTGTACTGTCTAGTTATGTTCTGTTGGATATTGTTCTAGCAGTAGGATTGTTCAAAAGCACGTCCTGCAGGGTAGAAGGGAATTACCATAACAAAAGTATGAACTGCGGAACGGACAACAAGGTTCGTCATGTTTCCGATTATATAAGCTGTGAGGCCAATGTTGAATAGCATGTAAAACATATTAAAAACCTTCTCTCCCGTATTTTCTGCATGCAAGTCTCCGTAGCCGACAGTGGTTAGGGTAACAATGGACCAATAAATGGAATACGTGTAGCCCAACCAGATGCTTCTTTGTTCGAAATCTTCAACGTGCTTTCCAATCCAAGTATTGCCTCCTGTTCCATGATGGACAGCAATCCAGTAGTAGATACATCCTGCCGCGTGAACCACAAATAGTGTAACCTGCCATGGATTCACTCGAGTCAAGTAGTGGCGGGGTGCAGGGCATAAGAACTAGGAAGCGTGGTTATAAGACTTGACCAATGAGTTGATCCAGCACAAGGTCTAGATCATGGGTAAGGTGAGTTGACTCACTCACATATCAGTAGGTGAATTCAAGGTTTGATTTTTCCTTTTTTAAAAAAAGACCTTTGGTTTTTCCACTGATTTAGCTTGGGCTGGGTTGGTGGGTCATCTTGGATTGCTAAGTTGATCTATCAAGCAAGGTTGAATCTTGTTTCATTACCAGGGAAGTAATTAAAGTATATTGTGATAATAATTATTTTGTAAAATATATTTTTTAAATATATTGAATAATATTTTTTTAAAATTTATTTTTAATGTCAATGTACTAAAACAACCTACAATAATTTTTTTTTCAAATAATTATTTTTTAAAATATTATAAAACATGATTTCTATCGTAAAAATAAACATATTCTAAATCTAAAAGTTATAGGGATGTGAAGGGATGGACAATTACACTGATTAGTTTAAATAATCTTGTCCAGAAGTAGCTGAAGCGTGTGTCTTTCTCCAGCCTGTAGAAGATATGTTGTTAATGATCAGTCGAGCGAATGAACACATCCTTTTCTGCTTAACTACAGTGAAATTTACCTTTTGAAGAGTTCACCGACACGCCTGAGTCGCCAAAGCCGAAGCAGATTGAGAAAACCGTAGACCTCTCCTTCGTGCATTTTGCCAGTCAAGATTCTGTGTATGACGTGGAATGGCAGAGTCGAGGCTACGTCCATGGGGAACAATAACCTAGTGATGTACCTGAGAAAACATGGCCCGTTTCGTGTTTTGTTTTGAAGTGAGAAACAAAGTTATTATTAAGAGAATAAATGCTATTTTTTTTATTTAGCAATATGTATTTAAATCAATCTTAATTTTGGGATGAATTTATTTCATGATTTATTATACAATGGATATCTTAATGCTCATATTTTATGCAGTAACTATGTATCAAAGTGGATCTTCTAAGGATCTTGGAGCTAAATAATTTCTCTTCACAATCTTTTTAGCTTAAATGATTTTTCTCTCTAAAACTTACACGACCTATAGGCTTAGAAAAAAATTGAGATCCTTTTAGGGAACCCATAGGAGATAACAACCCCGCCGTTAGAATCCACGCAGTATGTCTTGTTGTGATTTGGAATCATACCGTAGTGCAATTTTCTTGTGATCATCCACCAGAAGAAAGGTTGTATTGTCCAAATAAGCGACAAAGAAAGTTAGGACAATATCGGCGGCAAAGAAGGCATCAACCACCAAATCGACGGGCAGGAATCCTCCGGTAGCCGCTTTCTTAAATGCAAGCTCAAAAGGAGATGCCCATGCTGAGTACACCACCAACACCACAAGGAACGTTTGCCACCACCTTCAAATCCCATTACCATTGACATTAACATCAAATTAATTGTTGTCACGAATCATTTATATAATAACTCGGTAAAATAATTAAGATAAATATATTTGTAGCATTTCTACATGTCACAAATCATTAAATTAATTTTCTTTTATTCGTTTGATTACCTTCTTTTTGGCTTAATTTTTTTGGACACATCTCAATTTACTATGACTCGTGTCTCGTATATCAAGTCTTTTGGGGATTTATTTAATACAATGAATATAATAAGCCACACAATGTTAATAAAAAAAAACCCAATTAAATCAATATTGTTTATATATATACATATTTATGCATTAACTTTATTAAAATATGACACAAAAATGAATTTATCACTTTTAGAATTTCGTATACACTCGTCTATAAATATAGATGATATCTTTATAAACCCAAGGTTGTTTCTTTCTCTCTTTTTTAAATGAGAGTATATTTTGGCATATTTTTATGCGTGGAGACTTAATTTATTTCCAATCAAGTTTCGAACAAATAAATCAAATTAATATATTTAAAAGAAATTATTTTTTTTACAGTATGCACATGAACTTCAATATTCAAAGTAAAATTATAATTCTTTCTAGTTATTTCTAATGCCGTTTTCATTCATTTATTTCTGTTTCAAATTAAAATTAGAAGTCATGCACAACAGTTAAAACATACACGTGGCTGAAAATGGAAGTATCCCTTCATAGCAATATCAATTCGTAAATATATGATTTTTCTGCTGAAAAAAAAATATATGGAAGCATTATATTCATGAACAAGAACCTCAATAACTGTTACGGATGGAAGAGTATTTAAATTGTGCCGGAGAAGAGAAGAACTCACCGGTATCTTCTATCATAAGGAGCAATAACATATTTCTTTAGGTGCAAGTAACCATCATCAACATCAATTCCAAAAGCTGGTAAAAGGCTGCTTGAAACTGAGGCTAAATTCTTTCTGATATCTCCACTCGACCGTCTTCGAAACAGTAATGAGAACGGCGACCTAGTTTCTGACGATGACATTATTGACCGGAGCAATAGTGAGAGAGCTTTGTCCCCCCCCTCTCTGTCTATATATATGTATATGAAGTCTTTAATTAACTTGTTCTTATTAATTTGGATCTATATAATATTATAATGTTCTTTTTAATATATGACGTTGAAAACTATTGATTTATATTATAAGAAACAAATTAAATTTGATAAATACATGTGGAGAAAACCATATTACCCCAATAACAAGACAATTATTTTTTTAGAAAGGGCAAAATAATAGTTACATCGTGAAAGAAGCACTAACAATTCCTACCACTTCTACTAAGCTATCGCAAGCAAAAGAGATTGTTACAACTATTTTTTTCTTTTAGAATAAAAACTTTATCCATGGAGTTCATCTCTACATCATAGGACCTTGAAAAAAAAAATTAAAAAAAAAAAACACAGACCAAGGAGGCCCAGATGCTCTCAGAAGCGACACCTACAATCTGAAAGAGTGGACGTATGGCGGCCTGCAGAAAGGTAAGCATTGTAATAAATTGATCTCGTCTTCAGGGGCTACTGCTGCTTGAGTTGCTTGAAATCGGCATTGAAACAGTGAGCTCATGACTATCTTTCCCCTGGTTCAGCCATCGCCTTGCTTCATCCATCTTTGCCCTAATTAGTTCTTGATCAACATTGTTTCTTGCAATCATTAATGCTTCGATTTGAATCTTCAAGGTAGAGCCCTGATCAATCTTTTCTTGTGATTTTTTTTCAATGGTTTGCACTGATGTCGAAAACTTATAACACACACACACACACACACAAAATAACTTCAACCTCCCTTATCTAATTATCTAAATAATAATTCTGCCGTGCATGCCCTTATATATAGATGGAGATTATACTAGGATTCTAAACACTAGTTAAACACATGTTCAGAAAATTATAAGATAGAGATCAGATCATACTAACCTACTCTAAAGGACTATAAAAAACTACTTAAACAAGGATTATAAACCCCAAATCCTTTTGATTTATGATTTTTTTTTCATTTAGGAATTTTTCTCTATCTCGATAGCTGAATTAGTATTCTACGAGAGAGTAGTGCTGAGTTTGTGATTTTCAATAGCTGTTATTTATGTCAAGAAGTTGTGATTGGTCACACCACAATGCGGGTGATGCTTGGTAGAAAACTGTTGTATAAAGGAGGGTGTGCTGAATAACCAGCAGAATTCTCGAGGCATATCTAAAATTTCACGGGATAATTCTAAAAAATATATAAAGTTTTTCTCGTGTTTTTATTTTTTGCTGTTCTTTGAAAATTTATATTTTATGTCATTAGGGAAATAATTTTTTTTTAAATCAAAAGATAAAATTTGTATTAACATATAATATATGAGTACATACAAATCGCACTCAAACACTATAAACCACCAAACCCTCCTCCACAGCATCATGAAAACTAGCCATTTTTCATTTTAGACTTAGCTTAAATCAACATTTCTCTCTTAAAAAAAAATAAAATTCAAACCCAGGATTAATTTTCAAAATTGAGTTAAAAAACATTTGTTTTCCCTTATGCTTAAATGTTATTTTTTAGGGGTTTTTTAGAACACTAAAAAACCCTAAATTATTGTTATTGGTGGTGGCAACAGCAAGGATGAATTCCTAACGAGATTTGTGGTGAAAAGTAAGGGTCGAAGAGGAGGAGGGTTTGTAAGTGGATGGTTGAATTCTGTATTGTAGACAAAATGTTTGATGAAATACTAAGTTTTTTTTTTCCTTCTAGTTTAATAGCGAACTTGTAATATTAAGGACTTGAGGGAGATGTTAATGGACCTTTCATAGACCATTAATTATTTTAAAAGTTGAGACGATTGTTTAATTAATTTGGATCTATATAATATTATTATAATGTAGTTTTTTCCTTTCAATATATGACGTTGAAAACTATTGATTTGTAAGATAAGAAACCAAATTAAATTTGCCAGCTCAAATCTCGAGCTAGCAACAGCAAGTCTCGTGCTTCTCCCATCAGCAAAAATAAATAAGATTTTGTTCCTCAAATCCTCTATTTCTCTAGGCAACTCGTTTTTCTCCCCTTCTATAAGATCGATGTAGTCATTTATATTAATTACCGTTTAAAATGAAATGTAATAGAAAAGCAATTCTGAAGAAGAAAGACACAAATGGTTAGGTGGTTTGCCGTTGTTCTATTGATGAAGATAGACGAACCGATCAATCCCATGCCCAGCTCTGCTTGCGCAAATACAAAATCCCATTCTATTTATAGCAATAATTTTGCCTGCATGCTTGGAAGGCGAAAGCATCATATATTGCTTGCACATCCATACCTCCAATTATTATTTTTTTTTGCCTGCTCAGAGAAGTCCTCAGGCAGCATTTTGCTTTTGTCCCACCAATGGTATTACAGCGCTTACTAATAGTATCTTCGAATGCTTGAACTCGTGTTGACCACAAAATAAGCTACAATAATACAAAATATAACAAGCATGAAGAAACGTCAAGGAGCAGACGCCCACGAAATTATTCCAAATGGAAAACAGAAAACCTGCTATCTCTTTCTTTCTGTTGTTTTCATTCCTAGTTATCTAAACACGTAAATTACAGCTGCGAAAATGAACAAATTTGAAGTCGAAGCCGTTTCAGTGCTATACATCTTTTTATATACCCACAAAGTCCTCCTGTATAATGACACCAATGAGCTCGATCTGCCCCCTCACTTGGCAGTTGTCGCACCGTTATGTCATGTATCCAAAAGGTTCCAAAATTAAAATATCTAGTGTACAAGAGTATTCCAGTTGAGTATCTTGTTTGAGTGTCTGGGCAGAATGCTGATGAGCTCCTGTGTAATATCTGACTAGCCTTGTGGTGTAGTTTTCTCGACAAGTCCTCGAGACTTAGCAACCCATCAAAAACCATGCACGCTGTGTTCAATGGCTGGGATTGTAAGAGCAGCTGGAAGCTACAAAACATAGGAACAGACCTCAAATGCTGACGCTCTGAGAGTTCATGAAGTGCAGGTTTTGAAGGAAACTCTGTTCATCTCAGCATCCTAGAGTGGTGCTCAGAATTACTTCTATCGTTACAACCAATCATATTGGCCTAGAGTAAAACTGCACTTCTCATGAGCTACAAATTACATGTATTGCGCCAACCACTGTTTGCACATATCAAGTACTGGCAGTGCATTTGCATGTAATGCCTGCAATATGGTAACAAAAGTATATGAGATTTTTTCTTACAAGCAAGTGGGAAGAAAAAAGGCTAACAAAGAACAAAAACCAAGATATTCAGAAATAATCAAAATATAACTGACGGAGCATTGATGCTCTGGCTTGAAATGCAATTTTCATAATGTCACTGATACAACAACCAGAGCAGTCCAAGCACAGCAACTGGATCCTAAGGTTATGTATGGTCCTATGAAAGATAGTCGTGCTAGAATCATAACTCTTCGAGTACATACTTAAACAGAAAATCCACTCAACCAAAACAATAGACCACTGGATTTCACACTGGTTTCAGCATGAGTTTCCAAATAGCAACATGCCAACAAAAGGAAGCCGAACTGAGTTTTCAAGCCAATTAGGTGTCAAAGGGAAAATATGTTAGGCACAGGTAGTTTGGACCTTGGGCCAGGAAGCCCAATGATAGAGCCTCTCTCAAGCACAATCTTGCAGCAATTCTTAAAAGACAACTACTTTCATCTGACAAAAAACCGAAAAACCAGCAAGAGCACACTTGGCATCATAATTAACTGACTACACAGTACAGAAAGTCATGTGCATATGCAATCCTATTTTCCTTTAAATATAAATCTGTATTTAAACCATTAGTCAATTCAATGCATCTGAAGTTATGATGACACAAATTCCCATGTTGAAAGAATAACCTGATGAGCAACATATTGAACATCAGCCACACTTCCACTTCGAGATGCAATTTGAAATGCACTCTTTAGACGACCACAGACAACACAAGCCAGCACCTTCCTGCACAGACAAAAAAATACAGAGCCTTTATTTAAATCACATAATAATTTTAAACTAATTAGTAAATGGCGAACAGAAATAATATATCAAGATATACAGGCTGTTTCCAAGTACATGTTTCAGGCTGCCAATTACATCTGTTACAATCAAGTCCAGAGCTCACCACAAACTTAATGGCCGGAATATAGGAAGTTACAAAAACATCTAAATCAACCTCTGTGATTGTTCTTAAAGAAGGCATTGCTTAATCACACTTGTTTTCTGATAAATCTTCCATATGATGTTTCTCCAAAAATGAACTAAAATTAATAAAAGTGTGTAAAATTATATATAAAAAATTACCTGTGACTGCTGGTTAACATGCCGATGAGACGGTCAGGACGTTCTTTATGTTTATTAGCATATATGTTTATTGCAGCTCCCAAGACCTATATTTAAATGTGATCATTAGAACAAATGCTTACTGTAAATAGAAGCACAGATAGTATGGACTTAGAAAACTTGTGAAGAAAGGAAGGTTAGGAATAAGTAAAAAGAAATAATTCAAGAATCAATAATTAGGGGGGCAATTAGGATAATGTATTTGATACTAAGAAAAAAGCAGGGTATATGATAAGTTACCAGCTTTGTTCATATTTTCTTCACGTCTTAATTAGACATCTGCATTTTGTTTTATTCTCAATCGAAACATCCAGCATGAACACATCACTTTGTTCTCTATCCTTTATTATCGAAGGAAGGATGATCATCACAATGATGTTTCTTGATATTAACATGTGAGTAGATAAAGCAATGGGTTCACCAAAAGTAGTCCCCAGAATGTGCCGATTTTCCAATTACTCGGTAGAATACCATTGAGAGAGGAAAAAGGAAGAATAGCAGATAATATGGCTTTATCATTGCCATTTATTACTCGATCATACTCAAGAAACTCTTGTAAATTTATTATACCAATCTAAGTGATAGTAGCATGGCATCACAAAAATATGTTGCAAACAAATATGTAGCCACTTGAATGGAATTCAAATGATGCAACTCTAAAATTCAGGGTGACACACTCCTGCTCCAATCCATTCAATTCAATTCTATTGAAGATAATATTTATCACTTTTCCATTGCAACTCTAACTAACCAAAACATACTCTTCAAAGGATATCAAAGGATGCTTTCACCATTCCCAATTGTCATAAATGTGATATCATTACCTGATCCCAATCATCATCATCAACAGTCCCTTTAATATTTCTAAAAAATTCAGTCAACTGGCTGCCTCTTTTTCTCTCAGCAAGTGATGCAGCAACACCAGCATATATATCAACAGCTGCAAGATGAGAAAAGACTTGATGAACCATAAAACTAGTGCAGCCAACTCTAAAGCTATACCAAGGAGAGACACACTGAAGCTATACTAAATTGTGATAAAATTTTAGATGAAGACAAGCATCAATTTAATGGATACCTGGAAGATTAAATTCATAGATTATTTGGAAAGCCAAATCGAAGTTCTTTTCGACAAGAGTTTCTGCAATCTCACACCTTCTCCTGTGGATTGATGACCATTGTCAGACAAATCTCTATCATCATTATATTATATTGGTCCAACCAACAACAGAAAAAATTAAATATTAAAAGAATAAATCAGATATTTAATGCCATCCCATCATCTGGATATAAGATACAACATTCTTAGGATTTTTAAGATCCAATTCCAACCTAATGAGATATAGGATAAGAATGGAAAAGAATTCCCAGCTTCCCAAACTCATGATTCACATTTTTTCCCACCAGAACAATCTGCCAATATCCCAATTGTGTCCCACAAAGACATCTTGTCCATATTTTCTCTAGCTATTTCTTTTATTATTTTTTGGATGGATATCAGTTCTTACTTTTATTTTCTCTTCTAGTTATAGAAACATAACATACATCCTTCCAAGCATTAGGGCTAAACCCATTTGAGCTCTTAATGAGTCTTTTACTAACTATCAAATCGGAAAGAAACTAAGTGTAATTAATAAAAACTGAAGAACCATAGCTTATAAAATAAACAGCACTTCGCTGAATAATTTTGTTTACATGCTACATGATCTTTAGCAAGCAATCTGTTAAGCAAGATAGTTTACTTATTTTTTGATAGTTGATTTTACATATAAGAGGTGCTATTAATACTGACCTAAAGGTTTCTGGATCATTTGGGTTTCCAAATAGAGAATGTTTCCACTGAGGTCCATCTGAATCATTAGAGGATTTCACAACTTCCACCTACAAATGAAATCCACTGACAGAGTCAAACAAAATAAAAAATACAGGCAACTTTAACATAATTCTGATCTTTTCCCATGTCAAGTTTACCAAGGCAGTGTTTGTTTGTGCAGCTGGACCATGATTTTCGAATTGTTTTATTTTTTTAACTTCAAATTCATTTTTTTCAAAGTTTTTGAATCGTTTTGATGTACTAGTGTCAAAAATAAAAACAAAATGAAAAAAGCATTATTTTGATGCATTTCCAAGGGAAAAACACTTTAAAAAACAACCTCTATCACATTCTCAAACACGCTCAAATTGTTTGAAACCACGAAGAAAACATGATTATTTAAGGTACTAATTGTTCTTTTCTTGTTACAGAGACAGCTTACACATTGATGCATCAACAAATTGCATGTATCCAACGTGTTCGCAAACTTACTGTCTTTGTTTTTCACTGGTACTTTAGTACCACAGATCTGTTATTTGACAGTTCATAAATAGTAAAATCTAGAAGAAACACCACTGAAAGACTCAAGTGCAAACAAAGCTAAGTGCCACAAACAACCAAAAATGTGCCCTTAATGGCCTCTAATGAAATGCTTGAGTTCTTATTAGTTAGAAGATTAAGTTAAAAGGTGGTTTTAGCACATGGGATGGGATGAAATCTTCACAATTCCAATGGTAACATAAACGTGCAAACACAATCCACAATACATTTACTCAATTACTACTTTAGCGACACAGAACTAAAACTATAATCTAGAACTGAAAAAAAAAAAGGATGTGTCTCGAGTATACTATGTCTGAAATCATAATTGAAAGAGCCTCACATGTGAAAATAACCACTAAATATTAAACTTCAAAATCCAGGAGACATCTTTTCTATGTAGTAGGACCTAATTACCTGTATTGAAACCCTAGCAGAAAACTTAACAAGTCCTTCTTCGGTGAGCTTCTCAGAGGCACTTTTTCCTCGAACACCCTTTGTGACAAGTTTTGTGGAGTCTCCACCTTTGTACCGAGCTGACAATCCTTCATCAAAATGCATCTATACCAAGAAGAAAAATTGATAAAAACAGGATCAATATAGACAAGGGTACTAACAACTTGAAAATGATGCCAAGAGAACATTTAGTAAGAATATAATTTTCCTATGATCACTGCATTGCCATGGTTCTCATAAGAAGCAGCACATGCTGGCTGTGATTAAGCATGAGCTTAAAACCAAGACTTTTAGTTAGTCAGAGATGGTTGAAGACTGCCATAATTGTCAGTTAATTGACACATTTATTCCAAATGTTTCTATTCACAGCATATGTTGCAACTGATTCAAATATGTTAGCTTCACTGATTTCAAGTTTGGCAATAACTACCTTCGACATTATAATTCAAGTGCTTAGGATCATAAAGATCATAATCATTATAACGTATTTATTAATTTATTTTCAATTACTGATCTATACTTGCTAAATTATTATGCACAATTACTCATCTATACTTAATAAATTCCTATGCATGTACAATTTCTGTTATGTGATAATTTGGAATTGTCTTTAATTTCAAGATTTCAAGGATTGCTCCAAGAAACATAGCCATCGGGTAATTTTGGTGACCTGGTCTAAATGAACTCTTTTGAATCATGACACAGATCTCTAGAAGCATAACAGTTGTTAGATATATTTCATAACATATTTAGAGCAAAATACAGTGAATGATGATGCACTTATGAGAGGAAAAAAAGAATTTCATTAGGTTCATCTCTCATAACAGCAGTCAAGAAATGTTTGTTGTTAATGAGCACACACATACCTTTGCATTCTCCAAGTGTTTAACAGCTTCCTCTTGTGAAAAAGAATTCATAAATAACTGAATACAACATAGTCCAGCAGCAACATGATCTTTCTTGATTACCTGAACCAATGAGTGAATTTAAGTGAACCACAGATGAGCCCTGAGCCCTGCTTTAAAGTTTTTTTTTTTTTCCTCTTATAAATTCATAATGACACAAATACAATCCTACTGAAGGTGATTAAATCAAAATTACAAAGTCAATCATAATTCCCCAAATTGTTGGAATAGCCCAAAGCTATGACATAGTGTTGGCTTGAATTTCTCCCTTGAAAGGAGCAATGCATACTTTCGTCTCCCCATCTGTCCCACCACTTTCAGAAGCTACATATCACTTTCAGAAAGTACTTTATGCCTGGTTTAAGTCACCTCATTTTGTCACAGTGAGCAAATATTTTTGTGTCAACAATAATGAGGAAAAAAAAAATTGACAGCATGAACAGAACACAGTGAAATGTAGAATCAGGTTGAAAACAAAGATTCGCATCCACCCAACCAGATAGTTACTCAGAAGCATTGAGTGGAAAGAATAGAACATATTTCATACACTGGAAAGGTAACTGTGGTAAAAGATCATCCCTTCCAGATATAATCTGATGACCAAGAAGCTCCTTTTATCTTAAAAAGAAGAAACAAAAAAGAAGTGAATGGGGAAAAGGGAGTTCCATTTACCTGAAACTGGTAGAGATAATTGAAATGCCTATGGGTTTCACAATAGGTGCAAATACGTGCAAGGACTGCAGCAGTATGCTGGTTTACATCCTGTTGTTTTGCAGATGCTATTCTGGTCGATATCACTTCTTCAAGAACATTCATGGCACCATAACCAATACACAAGTCACACAAATCATCAATATTCCCATAATCAGTTGCTAAAGGGTCTAATCTTTGTGGCGATGAAGATGAAGTTGCTACTCCCATGGCTGAAGGTTGCGGAGGTGGTGGAACAGCATTTTGTGGAAGGAACAACATGCAGGCATCAGTGTAGTGGCCATGTCTGAACATAAATCCAAGCAAATGCTGACGAGCATACTGCAGAGTCCAAAGAGAGAAGGAAAATAAGTATAACAGACCTGACCACCAAGAAGAGATAATAGATGTAATGTTATCACATGACCAAGGAGCAATAGAGGTGCAAACATGCAGCAAGCAAACTAATCAACATTTTACAATGTGCACATAGGATTCAAGACACTGGGCAACAAAATATAACACAACCATGCAACAAAATCTGCTCATGAAGGATCTTTCATTTTTTTTCCTAAGAGGTTTGGTGTATGGAAATTTGTGTTACTACACTACACTTGCATCCTGTGTACCATAGCAATGCTAAGCTGATTTTTCTTTCATTTATTAGATGAAAAAATGACTGGAGAAATAAATTCCATAAGCTTATTTGGAATAAAGTGGCAGACACTAAGTAATGCATATTATTTTCTTAGTAAACATAAATTGTTGACTTGTCCATAATCATGAATAATCTGTGCCTTTATATTCACTATCTTACATAAAGCCAATTGCTTTATATTTATATCTGCTGAATGGGACGAGATTAGTCTCCTAATTACTCAGCAGTAGGGTGAAAAAATAATTCAAAGATGGAAAAAACAGAAATTAAATTACTATGCTAAAAAACATGACTTATTTAATTTCTTAGTTCGCAAGCATATCCAATAATCAATTTTTCGAGAACAATGTTAAAGAAAAAGTTGTCATGCGAGAACTTTATTGATTACTATTAAACTAACTAGTTAAAAAGTAACATTCTTAGCAAGACATTATTATTTACAGATAATTCTAGTCTTCTTTAATGCATGCATGTAAAATGTAAGTGCTTTTTCTCAAATAAATTTTAAAATTACTTAATTAAAGTAATTATTCTGTAACCAATAAGGAAAGTCAAGTTTTATGTCAGAAGCAAGATTAAATTTCCTTGAGATTTTAGTTTATTTCATATTTGGAGGGGCCATTGTTATGATTTTAAAATATACTCCACACAATATACATAACGTTACAAAATCTTGCAGTATCTTCTAAGGAAAGAGGAGGTGTATTCATGCCGCCCTAGTTAATCATTTGGTTGTGCCCACATGAGTGTTTGAAAAATAATAATATATTCACCACAACCTGACAGAGTCAAAAGAATGTCCATAAAAAACTGAAGGATATGCTTAAGTTGTAAAGGCAGTTCAACTTACTTCTTGTAAATAATTAACGCACTCAACATAACGAACACTGTCCAAATTGCTGCGAGGTCCATCTTCAAACTCAGAGCTGTATGCTGAGTTATTATTTGCAGATTCTTGATAACGCCTAGATCTCTCTGAACGTGGAAATGTAGATGGCATGTTCAGAACATTGAGATATGAATCAGCCGAAAGAGAATCATCCAAGATGGTTGGTGCACTTCTGGCCAAATGTTCATACCTGCAGGATCAGTTCTATTAGAATGATTTTACAAGGGAGTCATTTGGAAAGTATATCCTTCTTATTCTTTTACTACATTCTCTACATATGAAAAAAAAATAAAAAATCCTTCTCAAAATATGCATGCCAAAAAAACAGTATTAGTTCCTCTAAAATAAAACCACACCAGTTATACTAGAGTTGCAACATTTAACAATAAGATACTAAACAACTTCCTAGCCAACACATCACAGCAAGAAACACCACACTATCTCTCCAAATGGAAAGACATTGTGAAAACAGAAACTGCTCCAGGCCCAAGTCTTTATAAACGGTGGCTCAACTTCTAATCATTAGAAGCCCTACAAAGAATTTTATGCACAAAGATACTCATATTCATAATCATTAGAAGCATATATAAGAAACTTGCATGCCATCTTACATAGAACGAACAGCTGACACATCCACTGGTGGACCTCCTTCAATTGTATTGATAATTTCTTGAATGATGGGAGTAGGGTCACCCTTGTGCAATTGAAGAGCTTGCCTGAAACCATCAAAGGAAGAATAAAGAGTGAGGTCACGGTCACAATGGATGAGAGAGAAAGCAAGATCATACTTATGGACAAAAAATGGCAGCAGAGATAACTTACTTGAATTTCACTCGAGCTTGCGCATAGTGTTCCATCCGAATCAAAGCATGTCCCCAAGCATTCCACACGGGGAAAACATCAATCTGACAGAAGCCCCAAAAATTTAGGAGCTCAACATGAGCAATATAGAGTGGTAGCATGTATTTAGAATCTCAAGATATGACATTACCTTACACTTTCGGCAAGTATATACAGCCATGCTGTACTGTTCATCAACTATCAACCTGTCACGGAGACGAGCAGATGACTCTTTATCAGCAGTATCCTCAAGAGAAGCAGCAATTCCTGATCCCAGAAGGCTTTGGAGCAACTCAGCACGTCCTAGCCAAATATCTGCCTGTGACAAGATTTCAGATGGTTCATCTGTGGACTGACTGCCTACACTAGAGTTACCAGCATCTGATGAGGCATCATCAGCATCCCTACTTCTTTCAGAATTACTTGACAAGTCAATCCCCCCAACAAGCTTCCTCAGCAAGGATTTTGTATAAAGTAGCCCCTGCAAGTGCAATGAGAATCAATGTCACTATCCACTTCACGGACTATGTTGCAGCTGGTGGCAACTTAACTGAGGTAATATCTTGGGTAGCAATGCATAACCACATGTTGCCCTAGTTGATGTGGCATTTTTACCATCTTAATGGGGGACAGTTGTTCCCATTCTGTACAAACTGGGCTAGGCAAACACCAATACCTGAACAAATGTCTCTGTCGCATGATATGCTCTACCAATTGTTTCTGTCGATGCATTCTCCGATAACTGCCTTGCACTCAAAACATTCTTCATCTGATTCATACATAAATCCAGAGCACTTTTGGCGGCCATCAATTCATCAGAACACAATGATAGCAGTGCCTAGAAACAGAAGACAAAAATCTTCAGCAGATCAACAGCATAGTCAATAAAATCAGACAAAGCAGGAAAAACTGTCATCTTCTAACATTCAGGATCATTTTAGTATAAGAAATGTGCTTAATTAAAGCTGAAATTCTTCGATTCAAGCAAAGCAATTGATCATTAATTTTTCACATCACAGCAACAGGAAATATAGTAAAAATCACCTGCGTGACAGCAATCAGCATAAGTTCAAAGTACAGGAAGACTCAATTTTTTACAGTGCTGCGCTTTGAAATTGGTAGTAAATCTCACAAATATCAGGCATGAACACAAAGTTAACGCATAGATTCACATATTAATAAATTATGATATAGATAATAGAATTTTGATAACCAAACTATCACAGGCATACCTTAAAAAGTATAATGTCAGGGGCACTCTCATATCGGTGTGATGTGCGAACAGCTTCATCCTTAATAGCATCACCAGTAAGCATCCATTCCTCAGCAATTGAAACTGATGGGAGCCGTTCCTGCCCATCTGCAGAATGTGATGATGCATGATCCTCTTGAATTCCAGTCATTGCCTCCCATGCCACTCTTTCAGTTGGTGGCAAACCAGAACTCTTTCTTTTGCGATAAGAATCTTTTGTAGCATTCTTATCTCCATTATTTCGTGGGGCCCAAGAAAAAGCTCTGCGAGCCTCTTTTTGCAAGTTATTTAAACTGCTAGTAAAAGATGACCTTGCAGGCACAACTGTTCTTGTTTTAGGTTTTGGTCTTGTTCCAGATACAGAGATCCGTGGTTCTCTGGCGGGAGAGTTAATAATAACAGCAATTGCTTTAGCAGCATATTGAACAACTACAATGTTGTCTTTCAGAGAAGGAAATTCTTTAAGGATCTGCTCACAAATATTTTCCAAAATCTCAATCAGGATAGCAATAAGGGAAGTGCGAAAAAACTTTAACAGGAAAAATGAGACAGGATCTTGGATATAATTGCATCCAAGGAAATACAAGCATCAGGATTTTTAGGCAGTGACATATAATCTGGTATTTGTGATAAATTAGCAACTCCAAAATCCAAAAAGTAATTCGCAAAAATGAAGACATTTGAGTAATATCAGTCATTTTATAATACCAGAGCAGCAGACTGCAGCTGTTTCCTCATCAGAAGAACCTCCAGTATCAAATGCGGGTGCTCATGCAAGGAAGAACACCTTTGCTGCCATGGCAATGGCAAGGCAGCAAGAACACGAAGGCCCAAAGCCCATGAGTTAAGCCGGGCAACCTCGACATCTGACAGATTCCCATCTCTTCGTTTAAGGAAAAAGTGTACCTTCAAGAACAAACAAATGGAAAGAAAAAACTCAAGTTCTAAAGAGATATGATCACTTAAAACATATTTTCAGAAACAATTAATTACAAGAAGTTGCTTTGAACGCAGGTTGGGTAATAGCTGCATTGCACCCATTGCAACTGGTAAAGCATCGTCTGAATCACGTAGTGAAGAAAGAAAGCGTGAAGCTTCTGCAGGACCCCCTCCGTTGAGTGGGTCTGCAGTAAGAAGTTTCACAAGTTGCCGACCCTTGAGTTCTCTCCTCAAGTCTGTTGACAGTCCTGCACTCTCAGCCACTTCTAGGGCAGCAGAAACAGCTCCTTTCCCAGCTAATCTGAGTGCCAAGCCTTCAGGATCTTCCTTACACTCTTCCTCAACCTGACAGCTCCAGTAAAAGCATAAAGCAAAATAGAAGGTAACAATAATCAGAAAAACATTTAAAAATGAAAAAAGAAATCCTAGTTAATTAGGACATCATTTTTTAAAAACAAAACATTGACTTTCCCTATTCCAATGAAAAAGAAGAGAGTTATGACCTCTTGCCAGCTGCTATAATGATCATCTGCAGTTAATATATGGTTGTACCTTTGCAAAGCCTTTCTCCTTTGCAATACCTATGACCCAAAGAACAATGTCATTGCTGGGAAAATATGATAGTGAAAAACAAATCATATTGCTTGAAATATCAAACTTCATCAATGAACCAATAATTTAAGTTCTCGAATTTAAGAGCAGTAACCAGACAGTCTATAAAAACCAGTACCTCATTCCTTACTGGATCACTCTCAGGTAGGTGGCAGCTGCACATGGTGAGTACATCTAGAGCAGCATCAAGTTCCCATCTGTGCATATACCTGGAAGAGAGCTTCTGGTTTGAGAAAAGGATAAATTTGCATTATTTATCATGATAGTGAAAACAGATCCTATGAGTTCACATACTTGAGGGCAAGTCTAGCTGCCAGTTGTTTATCCTTCAATCGCAAGCAATACTGCCAGCTATTGCTCCAGATATGATGCCCCCTATAACCCTTAGTTCCAGAGAATGGATGGTCTTCTTCTCTGCGTTCAATGAGTAATTGAAGTAACTGGTTTGAGGCTCCATCACGTAAAAAGCGATCCGAAAGTGCAAGAGCATCCATTAATTTTCCTTCACCGATCAATCTGCGAGAAAGAGTAAAATAAGTCAAAATAAATACATAAATTAGATTTTTTTTTTAAATGGCAATAAGTTTGATAGGTTACTTCAATTTTCAGTCAAAGGAAAAATACAACTGCCAGCATGTAAAGTTTTCAGCCCTAACACAAGCCTCCAAAATATATGGAGAAGAAAATGTTGGGAGAATTAGATGGGATTGGAATGGGCATGTATTACACTTACAACTAAGAAGGGGGATAGCTTTCTCTTTACCAAACTAGACTCACATAACCAGAAATGTTTTCCATGACAAAAATTCTTAGAAACTACAAACAAGCCTTTTGAGAGCTTATGGAGTGTGGACAGCTTTCCAATTGTATTCTCACCCTAAGAAAACTGGTCGCTTTTGTTTATTAATTCTTTAATAGTACCGATAGCAACAAACAGGAATGTTCGCATGCAACAGCCGCATAAAGAAAAGGCAAGGCAACTGTATGACAGATAAGACAAGGGAAGTGAGGGGAGCGGAGGTGGATGTACAAAAAAAGTGTTAAAAGGTAATACCTCTCCACTGCTTTCTGATAAGGTTCTTCATTTTCCCAATCCAGGGAGAGAAAAGCTGTAGTGTCCAGTTCAACTACGTCAGATTTTGAGGAATCCTCTTGTGGTTCAGGAGCTGAACCACCTTGACTGCCAAGGTCTGGCAAAGTAGTTGAAATAGTACTGCTACCAAAAGTGTCATCAACTTCTGACTCGGTATCACTATCTCGCTCACGAAATCTCTTAATAGCAACCCTTGTGTCGGCTTTAACCTCACCAGCATCAGCTTTTCGTCCAGATGTTACAGCAAACTCTGAAACTCGATGGAGGTTCATTTGCATTTGTATCCACCGGTTTAAAGTGGGGAATCTGTTAACATTTACCAATTAAACTAGGGATTTAAGTAACATTACGCAATCATAATGTAAACGAGTTATACCAGTTAAATTGTCAAGCAATGGATATTACCTCTCAGATTGATCAAGAGCAAATTCATAAAATAGTCTGTCATTGTCAGGTTCCTGCAATGAACCATCATCCATGGAGCCAGACATAGAAGAGTCACTGCCACTGTATAAGATACTCCTCCCAAAAACACATGCTAGAACAGCCCTCACTGGGGATATTTTAACGAGATGTTTTACAACATCCAACTGGAGGGGGTACAACGGAATTCCAGGAGTTGCTGAGAAACTACTGTAGCAATTAGGCTTGGCTTCTTTGCAGGCTGGAGACAACACTTTATTCTCTGCATAACTCTTATGGAAGGTAGCAGCGACAGGAATGCAAGCCCATGCATGACCAGACCGAGGTGGATAAACAGGAGGTACACATGCTGAAATAACTTCATGGACAAAATCAGCACACATAATGTCAGCAATCTTTCCAGCTGCGTCCGTGCTGCCTCGGTCAAAGACTAAACGAGTTAGAAGCTGCAAAATAAAATAGTTAAGCATAAGCATATATGACATAAGTGCAGTTGAAATTGCATGCTCAGGTTCAAATCAACTCTCAACAGCAGAATTTTAAGAAAAATGACAATTGGTTTCAATGCCAATCTATGCATTCAACAGATATTGCAGGCTTACAGCACCTAAAAATCAAAGAGTAAGGAAATTCTTTTCACTTGGGGAAAAATATTGGCTCATTCCTTAAAAAATTACATCATATAATGCTGCATAGTGGGATTCCCTACAACTAATACAGCCAGATCTTAGTGTTCACTAGAAGGCCTTTTCCACTTCCTTTTCCCAAACTACCTCTTCTTATTCAGTTACCATTGTTGATGGATCAATGGTAACCAACAACTTTGCATGTCCTCGAATTCAAATTTACAATGTGCTCAACTATTTTTTAGTACAAATGAACACATAAAAAGAACAAAAAAGGGGACACCAGTCACCTCTCAGAACATATGGAGGTCAGCCAGATGGGAATAAATTGAACGATTTGCGCAGTGAATTCTAGTCTCCACTAAAATTTATAGTAAATGTTCCCATGAGATGCTCATGAACAAATCTACCAGGTTCAGAATTTGTGTGATGTATGAATGTCTATTGGCCTGAAAAGCAGTCACCACATACTTCTAACCTCACATATTGTAAGAGTTCTTCCTAATGTTCAAAACACTTGAATGTTGCAAACTCAATAATATTTCATAAAGATTTCACAAAACTACTCCACCTGTCAACCAATCAAAACTAGCCTGAAATTTTTATTTTATAAACACTACATGGAAGCCAAAGATCAAAATAAATGCATTGACAGAAATAAAATGATATCAGATGAAGATGATCAACAGCTTACATCTTTAGGCCACTCATAAACCAGTGAGAAAAAGTTGAAATCATGAGTTGTATCAGTGCCATCAACTATGTCACCAATTGCAGCAATATGGAGAATAAATTGTGAAAGATACGTTGTAGGCTTAGCACTCAAAGGACCAAACAATCTCTTCCCTGTATCTTTTATATCATAACCAACAGGCTGCATGCTAGTTTCTCCACCAGCAGAACTTTTGGGTGTCTGTTTTGCAACTTTTAACCCAAGTCCAAGAACCCCTTCCTTGTCAAAGTGAGACAAGAGTTTACGCTCTGCATATGTGTTGTCACCTTTTACTATATTTACCTCTGTTTCTTCATCAGCAATAGCTCTTGCAAGATTATGAAGCTTACCTAAGATTTTATGTGAAAATGATTATCAGAATCACATTGAAAATCTCCCCAGTATGATAAAAGCAAAAACACATAAATCCTCCAACAAAATATCATAAAGAATAGGATACCACTCAGAAACTGTCGCTTCCCCCTGTGAGCATCTTCAATCATCTGATGCAAAATAGCAAGAGTACGTTCTCTTTGCCCCTGCCGGAGCAACTCCTTTGATGACGATATAATAATCTCCCCAGCCAGAAATGCTTGGAGGCCAGGACCATCACCCTAGAACAATATATCAAATCATGGGATCAACAAAAAAAAACATTCAATCAGAATATCATATACTAAGCAATCCTGATGAAGAGAAGGAGGATAATAAAGCAGCTGCATTGATGCTTTTTCACATCTCAAGCATTGAATAATTGAAGCGACTAGTCAATAAAAGTAACTTTAAAGGTAAAATTAGTTCAACAATTCCCACTATTTTCCCTCCCTAAAAGAACTTAAAAATTTTGATTTTAAAAGTACAATTCGCTCAACCGTTTTCCGTCCCTTAAAGATCTCCCACACTTTACCTTCTCACAGTCAGAAGCATCAAAATAACAAGTTGGTTTCATATACTAGAAGTCAAGAATAGGTTTTCTATGAGAAAAAGCTCCGTAGAAAGCATTTCTTTCATTTGCTTTTGCATTGAAATAGAGCATCTTTAGAGAACATTTTATTCTCATCAGCAGTGATAGCTGAAAATTGCTAAACAAAAGAAGAACTAGACCATGGTCTGTCTATACTTCCCTGTCTTAGCAGGAGCGTTTTAATCTTTTATAAATGGACTGAAGGAAAATTTACAAGGGAAGGCAAGAAAGCTAAAACAAAAAATGAAGAACAACTTCCTCCTGAAAACGCTCCATGTTATAATGGTCCTCATACAAGTTTTCAGCTTTAGCTAGCATTTGGTTCATTTGCAGAGAGAAGATAAAATAATTTTGAAAGACAAGAAAAGATGAAAGAGTAAAACAATGGAGACATTAATTTCCAGATCTTATTGTGCGCAAGCGCTATAAAAATGAGAATCAATCAAGTATGATCAAGACACATCCTGCTTGTGATAACTGTTGATCTAGTAAGTGAACTTACTTGTTCCAAGAATTCATGTAGACGCTTGAGAACACGTCGTGATACAGAAATAATTCCCACTTCAAGAATCTGATCCCAGTAAGTCGAGCCTATCTTTGGAGATGCTCCTGGATATATCTCAGATAACATAACCTGAGCCTGCAACATGGCCAATGTAAGAGCGAAACTAAGCCATTATTCTTGGTACATGAACTGGGACCAATTTGCCCAAAGAGAGAATTTTAGTGAACAATATGCATGCAGCAAAATTAGAGAGATAAGATGCATTTCAGTGGTTGGACATCCCCAAAAGCGATGCTTTCATGGGTGCTTGCTACCATGACTTAAGTTGTGGTAATATCAGTTTCGGTTACATAAAAGGGGGTGTAATTACCAATTTGTAAATAACATATTATACTTTTGTATTGTAAAACACGTAAAATTATCTTACTCAATTTTTTAAATTTTATTTAGGATTATGTAGCTAAGTCACCGTAATTGTGGTATGTGAAATGATTACATGATTCACCTTTTTAATGCATATTCTTGAAAAAGAACATATAAGCCCTGTGACAAAACCAACCATGTTGACAGTAAAGATAAGGATGGAAAAGCTTTGATGGAACTCAAGGCCTCTTGCTTGGCTTCGACAGACGCATCATTTTTCTCCTAAAAGCCCTAACAGCCCGGAGAACACAAAAAGGCCAGGAAGCATCAGTCAGATCCCTAAAATTTCTACTCCTAGCAGAAGAGCCTTCCTCTATAGGGGCGCTAGCACATCAAATAGAATATCATATCAAGTAAGGGGGTCTAAAAAACATTAGATACAAGGCTGATACTCTAGGCTTGCTTCACTTCTTCAAGTTCCACCCCTTATCCCACAGTATAACAAAGATATCATAGGCAACTGGTTTCATCCTTACTAATGCTCCAAAGAAGATTTAAAAAATGATGATTTCCATTTAGGCCAGACCAGCTACAAATTTGAGAAGTTAATGAAGTTAAACCACAAGTGTGGTGAGACGAAAGGGGGATCTCAATACCACGTGTGCAACTAAGACATTGCAAATGTTGCTCAAAACCAGAAAGAGAGAAGTGCAGAACATAGATTAAAATAGCAGGAATTACAAACTTCAAGTTCATTCGTATGTAAGTACTACCTGATCCAGGAGTTGTTGAGACATATGTGCTGACCTTGCAGAAGTTGCAGCAACATCAATGCATAAAAGAATCTGAAAGCACACAATAACATCCCTGCCTTAAATAGCCCTCTTAATTGAGAAACATGTAGTGCAAGTTTTACAATTAGAAGTGCTTACTGCAGTCAAAGAACCCAACTGGGATCGTAAAGAAGAAAAATCTAGGTCTTGCACTGCTGAAGTCCCATCCACAGCACGAGACACTGCATCTTCTACCTGGTAAAAAGAAACGACACATAAATTTAGCTGAGACCGACTGCTGCAGTGTGAAAGTTACAAAAATTCTGATAATCTGAAATTTGAATGTAAAGTTCCTTGTCAACAGAAATAGCTAGGTTGAATACATGATCAGATTAAACAACAGGTAGATAGGAAAAATTCAATGTTTACAGATACTGTAATCATTTATTAAAACATAAAAGCAAGTGGTAATGGACTGACCAATCTGGATTCAGACGCTCTTCTAACAGCACCGTCAACCCATTCAGCCAATTCAAGGGTAGCTCTATCTTCTGCTGATAAAGAAAATCGATGAACTGCCTCTTCACCAATGTCATACTTCGCTCTTTGCATGCAACTGCAATATAAAATGCCATCAATGACAACACAATCGCATCAATTCAAAGTGAAGGAATAAAAGGTTTCTGTAACAAAATAAATGGCATATCCTCGGTCATGTTTGATATAATATACACAATCTCTCCATTACATATAATCTACTATTACATGACATCTAATTAGGGCAGTGATGACCTAGTCCAGCCCTTGTCAGTGGTCAAAATTTTAGCTGTCACAAGATGGAAGGTGCAAAAAACAAATCATTCCCCTGCCATAGTGCAGTAAGTCATCACACTTCAACCTTGCACAGCAAACATGTTGCAGATAAACCACGAGTGTGAACTAGTTGATATTTGCATACAAGAATGAATCGTCAGAAAAAGGATATATCAAACTTACAGGTTAAGCAGCTTGGATGGGGCTGCGCGTAGGACAGTCAGCGCCTCCTTCCATCCCCATTGGCGCTCAGATAATGGTAGAAGTCGTTGCAAAACTGACAACCGCCACTGCCAATCCTCAATGAAATGTCTAGCTATTGATATTCTCCACTCTAATGCCTGTCTTCCATCTATACTCATACCATCATTTGGTTTATGCTCTTCAATCAAGCCTGGTGGAAGATTGCGATGTAGAATATCAAGTAGCAATCCTGTGAAAGAAATAACCATTTCTTTCCCTCCTTCACAAAAAGTGACATCAGTATGGTCCCAAGCACATGTGGAGGATGATTCAGAATTGCTCCCTGGTGAGGCACAATGCGTCAAATTGAGAGAGATATCATCCATATGTAAAAGTGAAATTATAACATTCACCATCAATATCTGCATCATTGAATAAAATCAATGTTATGTAAATGTTCCAAAATAAACAGCATGGAGGAAAGAACTAAATTTAGACATCTGACACCATTGCCTACTAAGTACATGATTGGATAAAAAGGTAGCAAGGCAAACTTGACACAAAATAAGTTCTGTTACATTGTTGCCAGCTTTCTAGGGAAACACTCAGATCAATTCAGAATCTCAAAAAAAAAAAATGCAGGTAAGAATAGTCTAAGATTTTCTGTCATATCAAACCCAACACAAACTGCAAGCAGATAACCTTGCGTGGAATATTGGTAATAGCCTCCAAGTGGTTCCTTAAGTCTTTCAAGTGGCAAAGAGCCACTTGATGATGACTCTGTCTTTCATCAGTCATACACCTCTCCATCACTCCCAATGCAAGAACAGTTGATTCCAGAGCATAACGCATGTGCATTAGTTCAATATCTTGCATTCTAACAAAAACACACAGACAATAGAAAAATGGAATCAGCATATTGAAAATAAGAAATCCTAATTTGACAAGAAGAATATGCTAGGGCAAAGAAGTAATTGTAACAAGGAATTGGAAACATATCCCATGCAGGCTTGGGTCTTCCAAGTGCCCACATAGCAAATAATTACCATATGTAATGTTAAGGTCCTTAAGTTTTGAAGCTAATGACAATCATGGACAATCATCGAAATTTACAATGCCCAAAGACCATGAAGCAATCAAACCAGCCTATCAAATAGTAGTATAATTATTTTAAAAGAATTATAAAGGTCCAGCTAAAGTACCAAGAGGTTCTGTCTGATAGACTGGGTGAGTGAATATTGAACACTAGAGAACCACCAATCACAAAGCAAATTCTAAACATACAGCAACCTAGCAAGTCAACTAAAATGCCATGTATAGTGAAAACAACCATCCACACAGCACTCCTCAGCATAACAGATGAGTTTCCAAGCGTTTCCAAACTTGCATAACCTAAAGTAGGAAAGATACAGAATAAAATGGGCACACACACCTTTTCCAAGCTGCTATGTCAGAACAAATTGGCTGCATGCTAATTAATTCAATAGCATCCTGAAACTTCATGGTTGGAACAACGTCAAACAATACCTGCAAAAAGGCAACAAAAAGAGTAAAAAAACATCTTTACATTTATTTATGAAACTCTACTTGAATGCCACTGACAGCTGAAATTTTTTCCACCTTCACAATAATCACTCAAAAGAAAAGAAGGCAGGGTTTGACTTTTGTTACAATTCCCAAAATAGAATATTTCATCAAAGCATGTATAAATCAAGAAAACTATCTACAGAACCAATAAAAAAGGCAAAAACGAACATGATTGTGTAAACGAGGACTCCTTCCTGAAAGATGACACAATGACACCATTCAATATCAAAGCAGTTACCACAAACTTGTCTTCTTTGAGCACAAATTTCAGTGTGAAAATTTAATAATTGTCCTGACAAATTCTATAACCAAACATATCCATGAATTTTGCAAAGGACACCTTATGTGAACGCAACCATATAAGTACAGGAGACTTACGCGAAGAGGGCTTTGAACAGAAAGTCTTTCCAGCACAAAGTTTTCAACAAAACGTTCTGAATGATTATCTTCGCTTGCAGAAATTATTTGTTGGTTTCCAGACAACAACAATGATGACTTTGAATTCCATGATTGACCAGAATTGACACAAGAAACAAAAGAGGCAAGATCAAGCTGATAACATAATGAATCACATAGATGCTCCACGCAAGACATCTGTCAAAACAACAAGAACAAAAAAAGGGACTTACATATTCAACTCTTCCTTTGGACAAACAAAACAATTATGTAAAAGATTTGGAAAAACAAAAGAAGAAATTACCTCATCCAATTGATTACCATATGTTGCAGACTCTTCTAGACGAAGCATTTGCGACTTCCTGCTTGTCCAGAGAAGTTGCATTAATGTCCTCCGAGCAGTTGTTTTACCTGCCAACAGATCCCAACCCATGGCAGCTACTAGGGGCCTAAGCCGTGGAAACAGCATGAGAAACTGCAACATGAATGAAAAAGATGAGACTTTCTAACAACATTTTCAATTTGAGTAATAAAGAAATTTCAAACTCGCATGTTCAATTTGGATGCAAAAGTGAAACATACATAGCTAGTTTCTTGAAGCTGCTCCATCTTGACAGCCGAGAGGGCTGTATCCATGAAGCATTCAAGTACATGTACTTCTGAAACACGAGCATAGTGGTACATCTCTCTCATGCAAATACTGACAGCCCTACTCAAGGAAAAAGATGGGTCATTTGAATCTTCATCCAGTTTCATTTCCAAAAGGTACCCCTGGAAGTGCTCTAAAGGGAGTGGAATTTGTTTGTCAGCATGTGCTCGAGACATCTCAATCTCTTGACGGAGCAAGTCATCCTGGATAAACTGCACAAAACCATATTGGACAATCAACACACCTGATCACAGAGCATTCCCTAATAAGATTAGATAAGTTTGAATTTCATGAAATCAAACAACATATTCCCTTACAAGGACAGTAGATGATAATCATTAATCTTTTCTATTGAAAAAATTGAGCCATGTAATTTCTTAGCAAAATCAAGTGCATCCTTCACAGCTTCTATGGTGTAACTAATATTATAAAATCCAAACTACCTAAGGGACCCTCTGAGACTAATTTTTTTGTCATAAGGAATCCCGCAGACATTGCCTAAGTTTGGACTTTTGAAAGGAAATGTTTCAGTAGAGAGTGGAAGCTCAAAAGATTTTACAAGACAACAGAGATTAGAAATTGCATTCAATTCATTAACCAGGTTTTACGGTTTCACCTGCAAACCACCAAAAATAAAGCAATCCCAAAATTGTTAAACAAAAGTGTTCTAAGCATTGCCTGAATCATTTCAACAAGATGTCTACAATTCGATGAAAGAGCCTCTTCATAGATCCGAAGCAATTTTTCTTGCATGACATCCCATGAGGTTCCATATCCTTTCCTTGTTGACAAAACCCTCACAAGGAGATCTTGCAGCACAATGCTATAAAGAAACACAAAACGGAAGGCAATAATTATTTAGAGCAGGCATAAAAGAGAGGTAATCCTGTAAGCAATGGTAGAGCAACTCACGAAAGTTTCAGTGACGCTAAATATAATATCTAGTACCAACCTCTTCCTCATCCCCAAAATTTAATCACAGACCTCTTAGGCACTGTTTGAAAAACAAAATTCCCACAACTGCCTATGGGGAGGAAGAAAACCTCAAGCTAAAATTTAAAATTTGGAAGGAACTCCAAGGAAACAAAGAAAAAACAATCACACTTAAAGCATCTTTGATAGCCCTGACTTTAGATTTATATAGCTATTCCGTCCCTGCAATGCCCTTAATATTAAGCTCCAACACGAAAAAAGACACAAAACAAGGAGGGAATGCTTTCCAAGCCATCTCAAGTAGACAGCCCCATAACTACTACAAAATTGCAGCTTTTGCACTGGCAACATACATGTATCTTAAATGCAAAGGTAGCTGATATAACCCATGCTGGTATAATACTTTGATTACTTTCAACTCATGCAAATGACTACTGAAAACATGTAAGACCCCAATTTGGAAGGAGACAATTAAAAACATGCATAACGAATCCCAGAGAATAATATTGAAGGTGTTTCCTTCCCTTGAACAAACTAATCCAAAAGCATAACCATATTAGTAACAGCTTTACGCTTTAAACAACTTATTCCACAACCAGCAGTAACCAGTCGAAAACCCAACAACACTCACCTATCACTACCACTACGTTTCATTTCAAATAACAGAAACCCAAAAATGCACATACCGATACTCACTCTCCTCCAGGCCACGATCGAGATGAAGAAAGCGGATATGTGAAAATACTCCTTCATCTCCCTCTTTTGAACACTCCTTCATTGCATCCAAATGCGCTAACTGCACACACTTTCTAATCAAATCAAACAACTCCACACCTTCCTCCTCCACTTTCTCACTCTCCTCCCCCCTCACCGTTATCTCCATACCTGAATTCTCATTCTCAATCTTCATCCCCTTCATTTGGCTCTCTACATTCCAACACAATGCATCAAAAACATCAGCATTATCCAAAATCACCTTCCTCAAACACATCATCTCCCCTTCCTCAATTGCCACAACACCACCCGAACTGGAACCCTCCCCTCTCCCACTCCTTCCCACTTCATTCCCGTCCAAATCCACATCTCCCTTCAATCTCTTCACACCAAACTCCAAAACCTTATCCAAAACCTCTAACTCACCACTCCCATCCTTCAAACCCTCAAAATTATCTAAAAACCCCTCCTCCTCCTCCTCCTCCTCCTCCTCCTCCTCCTCCCCCCTTCCTCCAGAACTCTCTCCCACACCAATCTCCCCCTCCTCTTTCTCAAACCTGTCGAGATCGACATTGTTGCGCAAACTCTCCGTCACGCGATCAATCAAAAGTTGAATCAACAGCAAAAACTCTACACGCAATCGAAGCGTAACAGAATCGAAGCGCCATGTATGCGAAGTCGGATTGTTAAGTTGTAAGAGCTCTAGGGTTGATAAAAATGTGAGGAGTGAGGGATTAGGGCAAGATTGGGACCAGAGAATGTTATCGAACCTGCCAGAATTGGATACTATGGTTTGGAGAATTGCGAGAGCGAGGTCAGGGTTTTTGGTGCGGAGAGATGTGAGGATGGCTCGTAATGGCTCGAATTGAGCTAAGTGGAGATGGTTCGCTGCTAGGCGAGAGAGAAGGTCGGTTTCTTTGTCCATTTCAATGGAGGTTATTGTTGTTTTCTGTTAGTTATGTATTTTGATTATTCATTTTTTACTCTCTTTTTTTTCGAGGTTTTTGAGTTGGAGAAATTGGGCTGTTGCCGGTGGAGATTTCAATTTTTCTCCTTATTTTTTTAATTTGTTGCGAGGTGTTTCTGGTTTCTCGGATGCGTGAAGTGCAACGCAGTACAGACACGAAGCGGAACTACGGGGTGACAGAGATAAAAAGTGAGGTAGAGGTCAGATAAGTCACTGGACTGTGTATGGATTCTCGATTGAGTTTCCAATAGACAAATATCCTTTATTTTTATTTTTTTATTTTTGGAAATTTTTATCCATGAATTATGGGGCATTGTTTCGCGCAGCAATTGAAACATCATTTGTCCATTTTTTTTAATCAATTTTTTTATATATTTTTAAATTATTTTAATATATTAATATTAAAAATAATTCTAAAACAATAAAAAATATATGTTAATGTATTTCTAATAAAAAATACTTTAAAAAATAACATTTATTACTATAACAGTCACCCCGTAAAATTATTGCATGTGTAGGGTCGTATTAGTCAATTCCACGCGGGCTTGATTTCGTTGCTAGGAATACGTTTGGTAATGTGATAAGTTATGATTTAAACTAAATTTTGTACTGGCGATAATTTTATAAGTTTTTATTAATTAATACATACCATAGTTTTAGATTAATTTCACTAAAACCTTTTCTATTAAAATTTCAATTAAAAAAACTATGATTAATAATCACAGGTGATTTAATCACTAATCAAATCAAAATATCACAAATTATCCTCTTGTTTTAGTATTAGAATTGTTTTATAAATTTATTTGGAAATATAGTTGTAATTGTTTTTCATATCAAAATATATTAAAATAATATTTTTTATATTTTTAAAATTAATACATTAAAGTGATTAAAAATAAAAAAAAATTAATTTTTATCAAAAAATTAATTTTTAAAAAAATTTGATTTAGCTCGACTTTTCAAACAGTAAAACGAGTTAGGTTGGAATGAATATATAGAACAATATTGAAAGAGAAAAATGCTTACCAATTAGCTAGCGAAGCCGTGAGGGGAGGTCGAACTCGAACATCATCGATATTACCTAACACAGAATGGAAGAACGCTGATAATTGAATTTGAATTGTAATGAGTGAAAAGAATGAGGAAATTCCATAAATAATTGAAGAATTTCCTTGATGGAATTGAAATCTCTCATTTAACTAAGTATCATAAACCCTTAAGCCAGTTTGGTTAGCTACCCAAACCAGAGCTTCACCCATGCTCCCTGAGAACTTCCATCATCAGGATCTTAAGTGCCGTCGTATTGGAGAACGGGTACATGTTTCACTGTCCAGTTTGGGTGACAATCTCTCATTGAACTCATCTGACATCTTTGCCAATGATAGCTATTCGAGATTTTCCAAGTGTTGTATCCCAGAAGGCACTTCTCCAGACACTGGCAAAAACCTATCTCTAGTTTTTCAAGAAGCGGAATTGCTCCTTGGTCTGTTATCATTGTATTCAATTCAGTCAAGCCTGCAAGACGTAGAGACTTGAGTTTCTGAAACCCTCTTTCCTTCAAATTGCATCATCTCTTCGTTGTATCCACGAAGGAACCTAAGAAATCTTAAATTGGGCAAAGCTTGTAGGACTTTAATCGAATCACCGCCCACCAACATGGTGCCAGTGAATCTCAATTTAGCTAGATTGTGCAGTCCGGAAATCCACTCAGGCAGCCTTTCTAATTTCCCCTGAAGAATGAGAGATTGGAGGCGAAGAGGTGGAGAAGACATTGCCAGCAAGTCAAGAATTGCAACCCCAGAATCCTCTGAAGCAACCCAAAGCGACCGCCGGTGAGGCATATTCTCTAGTGCAACGCATAGGTCCCTTCCATATTCAGTTTTCATATTCATGGTCCCCAGTTTCCTCAATCGCTTCAACATCCCAATCTCATTAATTAATTCCCGTTCACAGAAAAATATTAGAAAAATATTAATTTTATATTTTAAAAAATTATATATAATTAAAAAACACGGACTACCACGCACACAAACTGTTCTAAATGGTAGATTGAAGGCTACAAAGAGGACTGTCCTCCGTGCAAGAAAAAAATAAAAAAAATTGATTTAAAATAAAAAATAAAAAGAAATAAATTTATTTTAAAATACTTTTGAGATAAAAAAACAAATAAAATAATTAGAACGTGTTCGATCCCTCCATTCTTATCCGTTTTACTGTGCTGTCTTGTTTGTTTATCTCACGGGTTCTCAGGTAATTTGGGCAATTAACGTAGAAAGTAAAAAGAATACAAGAATCAACAGAGCAGCAAAATTTCTGAATGAAATATTACCATGCTACACCCACTCTTCCCTCCGGACATTGTTCTTAAAGAGTATCAAAATTTTTATTTTTATTTTAATAATTTTTAATTATCGTACATTTAATATTAAAATAACAGTCCTAATAATGAATCATTCATAAAAATTCAATTGTATTAAAATTTTTATTTTTATTTCAATATTTTTTTAATTATCATACATTTGATATTAAAATAACAATCCTAATAATAAATCATTCATAAAAATATAATTCAAATTATACTTTTGTTCTTAAATTTTTTAATAAATTATAAGCATGATTTTATCTCGTCTATTTATTTTTCAATTATACATGAAATATATATATATTTTTTAACTTGCATGAACAATCATAAATAATTTTTTAATAAACAAAAATTAGGGTAAAAAGACCTTGAGTGCACTAAAATAAATACGAAATATTTATAAAAAAATTATGTTAATAAAAAATTTCGAAATTATGAAAATAAAAACCAAAAACTTGATTGTCTCTTTACTTGCTTTCCACTGAGAAGAAAGAAAAACTAACAGCCACTGTCGCAGTTTTTGAAAACCACTCCCTTCGATTCCGAAAAAGTTTAATGACTGTCGCTAGCTTCTTGTGTTTTTAAGTTAAAAACAAAAAACTTGTCAAGTCCGTTGTCATGTCACGTGTAAAGTTTAATTTAATTTCACGTAACTTGTTATAATTTTTACATGTGAACTAAATATTAATATTTAATCGAATTAATAATTATTTTACCCTTAACTTGTAATGTCTTTTAAGGTATGCTTGAGAGGTTGATTAACTCATATTTCTAGAAAGCTTTGATTTCTTTTTAAAAAGATTCATTTTTGATATTTTTTTTATTATTTTAATACCTTAATGTTAGAAATAATTTTTTTAAAATAAAAATATATATTATTTTAATATATTTATAAATAAAATAATTTTTAAAAATAAATTATATCACACTAGCAACCGAACATATCATTAATATTTTTCATGGTGATCTACATGGCAGGTAGTATTTTGTATTACAGTAATAATTATTTTTAAAAATATTTTTTTATTAAAATAATATTTTTTTATTTTAATTTCAGCATATTAAAATAATTTAAAATAATAATAAAATTTAATTTAAAAAATAAATACTAGTAATCACGAGTACTGCCTAGGTATGACCATTTGGAACATGGTTTAACTCATATTTTTTAAAATTTTAAATTTTTTGTTTGAAATTATTATTTTAATACATTTTTAAATTAAAAATAATTAAAAAAAACCGCAAGACTCCTAAATATTTATTTTAAATTAATATAGTTTTAGTATTTTCATATTAATATTACAAATAATTTTTGAAAAATAAAAAATTATCAACACCTATTTATATGTAAAACAATATTTACAAAATAACTATAACTGTATTCTCAAAGAAACCCCGCATTCTCCCCTGATTTTGATCCATCGACCCGGTTTTATAGTTTAAAGATCCTGACAGTGTCACAGTCCATTTATCACGCAGAAGCAATTTTCTGTGCAACGGGGATCGAAATGCATCCATTCTTGTGCTCTGCCTGTTTTCCCGGCGACCCTTACTCGGAGAGTCTACTGTTATGGAGGATGGGTGGCCTGTTCCGTAAAAGAAAGAGGGCATTTTTGAAATAATATTTCTAGTATTGATATTTAAATAAATATTCTTAAAAGAATTTCAAATACAAGATTGATTTTAAGTCTCGAAAATAATTTTAATTTCAAAGACTCCAATCGGATAACAAAAATATACCGAAATATCTTTCAATAGTTATTGCAATTTGGAGGACAAAATCCAACAACATTGATTTTTTTTTTAATTTTAAACAAAATCAAAACTAAAATGGAACTGAATCAAATTAATGGGTTTGGTTATTGTTAAAACCCAAGCCAAACAACTTTCTTCAAAATTTATTTTTTAAAACAAAAAATGATTATATATTTGATCTTCATTTTTGTAGTTTAATTTTCTAGTTTTGTTTCCAAAATATAAAATAATTTTTTTTTAAAATTTTCTTACCGTTTTTTTTTGAGATCTCAAATTGTTATTTTAATTAATTTAGATCATTTTTTATAGATGTTGTGCTCCCTGCTTTGTTGGAAAAAGGTACTGGCCAAAACGATGGCGTCTAGCTATTGAAACAACAAAAATGCAGAGCTTGACGAACAAGAAGAGAAAAAAAAAAAAAAAGTGGGAGTGAAGGTGTCCTGTGCTGTCCCCTCCTCCTATTTCAAAATGATAGCCTAAAATTAATTAACCAATTAACCCTAGAAAAGGTAAAGTTACCTCAACCTTAACATTAATCCAACCACGATCCTTACTCAGGCCAGTAAAATTCGTTTAGGCGGGAAACAAGTCCCCTAAATTTTTACCGCCCCGACTCCCTCTACCTTCTCCATTCAATCTCCCACTCCACTTCTCTCTCCGCAAAATGACAGACGACGAGAAGGAAAAAGGCGTCGTCGTTGTGGACGACGACTCTTATTTGAAATCGGAAATCCAGAAGATTCGTGGACGATGGGAACTCGCTACGGTCCTTAATTTTTTGAGCGTAAAATGAACAAACTGCCCCGCCCCCCCCCACAACTCCTTGTGTGTTTTTTTTCTTAATAAATATTTCGTGTAAAATGCTGGAGGTTTCTTTTTACAGGTTTTTCGGCCAGTCATTGGGGTTGATTTAAAGTTAACGGCAGAGGAGATTGAGAGTGCTCTTGTTGAGCCTAATAAATCACTTGCTCAGCTTCACATTAAGCTATTAAAGGTTTTTTATTTTTATTTTTATTTTTTATTCATGCTTGCTTTGATTATTATTATAAATAAAATAAAATTAGCGAAGTAATTATCCGTTGTTTTACATTTTTAATTAATTAACGAAACAATGTTTTTGATTCTATCACGATGTATAATTTATGATCTGGGTGAAAAATCATCGCACGAATCACGACATAAGATAATCACAGGTCTCGCTTACCGGGCTCACGAATTCAATGGCTATGATTCTTTTTTGTTCTTGTGCCGAAAATATGTTTTTGTAATATCTGGTGTAAATGATTCAAACAAAGGGAATGCGTATTTTGGCTATGAGGGCATTGCATGCTTATCGTGTATTTGTTTGTGTGTTTTCCTTTATTTTGTGCATCAATGTATTTGATGCACCGAGGAAGCTGTGCTGATTTTTAGCATTGAAAATCATGCGTGTGGATGTTATGATAGATAATTGATTCATATAATATGCCATAAAAAAACAAAAGGATTACGCTATATGACATGAAAGTATCACATGGAATCCCACATGAAAGGGCAAATCGAATGGCTATGGGCCTTTTGTGCAGTGATCGATGTCATTAGTTTTGTGCATGTAGCACTTTGCAAAGTGAGAAGGATTGGCTTTGCCTTCACGTGGTTGGCATTGCTTGCTCTTTAACTTGGAATTTTTTCCATGCGGATAATATCTTTATAAGTTTTTTATAAATATGGATTTTTCAACAGGGGATACCGCCTGTGAGTAAAACATTGAATGTATCTGATGTGTGGGTGACCGAGCTTTGGAAGAAACTAGCCATGTGGTGGCCACGGGTATGCGGCTTTTCAACTTTCAACTGTGTAGTTAGGATTTTCATACAGTTTTGAATTTGCACTTATTAGTAGTGTTCTCCTATTACAGGTCGCTGAAGGCGAGTTACCACTGAAGGCAGCCAAAGGGTATCGAACTACTGAATATTTGTCTCATATCATTTCCTAAAAGATAGGTTTTCAATTTTTTATTTAGACTTGCTCAGGTCATGATGGTTTCTTGCTGTTGTGGCTTGTGCAGAGATGAGATGTCTGGATACAAGGAACTAGATCCAGCTAATAGATTGCTGATTTTGAAAGCACTCTGTGAACTCAGAGCTAAAGTAACATGCCTTGTCTTTCTGATTAAACATATGTTGGAAGTTGTTATTTGTATTTTTTTGACTGGATGATCTTCTAAATGTTTATATTTCTGATTTCTACTTTTGCATTCGGTAGGCTTTTAGGGTATTTTATTTTGCACAATCTTGGCTTTTTGAAGACATTGTGTTTAGTGGATAATCAAGTTCTCTATATAGATGGATGCATTTAAGATGAATTAGCTGTGCAGCTTTTTTCACGTTTCCTTGTTATCTGTTGTAAGCCATTCTTTCTGTTTACAGCAAAATGACATTGCATCATTTGTTAACGATTCTTTGAAAGATGGAACTGAAATTTCTTATTTCCGGAAAGATAAGATTGGGGGAGATGGAACTGCAACTTCTTACTGGTAATTCTCGAGCATGTTCTGAATTTTATATAATTTTCTGTGCAAAGTGTTGAAAATACTAACTGTGCTCTCAGGTATGATGGGAATTCTGTCATTGGCCATAGATTGTACAAGCAAGTAAACAAGACTGGGGCAAATAGTAGAATGAGGGGTAAAGCATCAAGAAATCAGCCAGCTACCTGTTTCCAATGGGAAATACTTGCAACCAATCTTGAGGAATTTCAGAAAGTTGTAGTAAGTTTACTATTCCCCTGTTTCAACAACTGGAAATTTTAGTTTAATTTGTTTCTTGTTGGTAACGGCAGAATGAACTCTCTTCTAGCAAAGTTGCCGCACAAGTTGCAGCTGGCAAGACCATTGAAACTGATGTCCTGCCTATTATACAGAAATTTCAGAAGGTAAGCTTATGAATTTCTCTTATAATTGTTTCTTAGTAGTGTGGGTGTAGTCACAGTTTTATCATGCACTAGTTTATTTATCTTTCACATTGATGGTAAGTAATCTGTCACTGTCATTGTATTCAATAGAAGAAAGATAGGGCCCTCAAACAAAAAGAAAGGCAAGAAAAGCTCCTGAACAGTTTTAGACCCTGCACTGCTGGGGTTACTCGTTCCTGCCGCAGTCGTAGACCTATCAGTTATACATTTGGTATGATGTTTTCTTGCCTGTATTCATTTTCATGATCTGGTTTTGGCATAATCATCTTTTGTTTGTCTTTTGCTTCTATTTCACTGTCTTGCTGAACTACATCAAATATCTAATTATCATACAGAGCCAATTGAACATTTTTTGAATTATATAACTGCCTCCCTGTTGTCAAGTGCGTTACTGAGCTTCTATGGGAGCTCAAATCATGGATGAGATGGAGAAAAAGGCCACAAACTGAACGATAATTTTCTTGGTTATTTGGGTTTCAGTTCACTTTAGTTTCTTGTTTGATTCAAACATATATTTTTTTTTATCTGAGAAACTTGATTGTACTTGTGAATTATTTATAATTAACCTCTTGATTTGCGATCCAATATGCAGATGACTATGATCGTGCTATTGATGAGGCTATAAAAATAACAAAGTAAGACTAGATGAAATTTACTGTCATCACAGCATTTCTATATTTCAAACAATATTCTTTGCTAAACTTGTTCTTAAATTCTCCAACATCTTTGTTTTATGTATTTTGTCCCTCGTTTTGAGAACGAGAATTCATCTTTTCCATTGTTGACTTCAATTTATGATCCAGGAAAAGGAAAACAATTGAAGAGCAGAGCAACAATGGCAAACATGTTAAGCAGGAAAAAAATGCTTCTAATGGGGGTTCAAATATGGGCACAAATTCAAAAGAAAGTCATGGTGAGATAGGTGATTCAGGCATGAGTGCAGACTCCAAAGATAATATCAAGAAGGGAAGCTTCTCAGAGAGTGAAAATGAAAGTGACAAGCTTCATGAAGTGGTTGATGATGATGATGACAACGACGACGACTATGATAGCAAAAGGGATCATGATAATGGGAGTGGATCCGACAAATCTGACAAAGAAAATGAAAATTTTGGTGACAAGAACATTGCTCGGAAGTTTGGTTCTCGTTGGAGTTCAAGACTGGCTGGAGTTCCAAGCCATCCTGCCCTCGAAGCTGGGAACTTGGGTAAAAAGAGTAGGTTGAGACAAAGACCCACTCGTAACTCTGCCCTTGACTCTAATAATGTGGATTCAGATGAAGGAACTTTGTCAAAACATACAAACAGAGAGATATCTGGACATGAAGACTCGCCTCCAGTTTCTAATTCAGATGTGGTATGTGACAGTTAAAGCTATCAAGTGGAATCAACATGCAAGTGATTTTCCTTGAAATTTTTGTTGAGCGAGGAAATATCTTCACAGAAGATATCTTGAAAGTTTTGAAAATGCGCTAATCCCTGTATTCCATATTGGAATCCAAACTCTAGTTTGCAGCCTGTGCCTTTTGTTAGAATTTCTTGAGAGGAAGATGCCACGCAGAGAGTTTTAAAGCTACCACTAAGTTGGCATTGACAGATTTCGTAACCAATGTAAGTTAATTTCTCTGCTTAAATGCAATCGGTTCTCTGTTTAACCGGGATTGTATATAATCCTTTGATGTCCCCTCTCTAGTATCAAAGGATAGCTTATGTATAATCAGCTTCCTAATGGCTTGTGAAAAATAAAAGGTAGTAGGATAATTGGAAACATGGATACAGTCACCGTGTAGCTCTAGAATAACGGGCAAATTTACTTTTTTGATAGGCTCCCAGAAACCCCAATCTTTTTCTGATAGTTAGCAGGGTTCAGAACATCACTTGAAAGCAGCACTCATTCTCCAAATAGAGATAGCATTGCTTTTTAAACAGTGCTGAAGGTTGAAAGGTACTTCCATTATATATCCTAAAGGTTAAGCTGACCTTCAAAATGAACCCCAAAAAGGGCCTAATTGTAAAGAACAAGCTGAAAACGATGGATTAGAGGGATGATTCGATGTATCAAGGACATAAAGTGGCTTGATACAAAACTCAATAATAGATTAGAGAAAAGGTGCCAATTTGCTCGTAGCTCAACTGGTATTGCTTGTATTAAAAAATCTTGAACTAAAAGCAATTATCTTCTCTTCTCAGCATTTTGCACACACGACTGAGCCTGACCCTGCACAGCTTCTATCTTCACGTTTTTGAAATCCTGGCCGACGCCTGTCAGATTAAAGCTCCTTGAATTCAAGCCCAGCAAATTAATCAGCTGCAAAAACAGAGCAAAAAAGAGCATGTTAAAGAGATGAACAGCTGAAATGTGTGTTTCGACTTGGAGAAAAGAGACATGGATTAAGAGTGCTCTCAGTAAGACTTGCATTTGGATCAGAAAGTTCATGGGTTATCTGTTCACATCTTATTATTAGTCTCCTAAGATTAGGCAATCCCCTGAGGAAGGAGGCTATGGTTGGGATTTGGTCTGCAAATGAACCATTGGTTAGTAGAACCAAGTTCTGTAGCTTCTTGAAAACTATCGGAGAATCATTCTGCATAAAGAAAATCTGCAACATCAAAAACGCCCATGCTCATCAGTCCTCTGAAAAAGAAAACAAAAATGGTAATGCTATGTGAAAAACAAAAAACAGGAACAGGAACAAAAAGTATAAGGAAGTACCTCAATAGGCCACGTGTTTATACTCAAGGATCTGGCTTCACTTAAACACTGAAGGAACTTGGCAGCACAGTAAATTAAACTCTTTGAATGCTTGCACCGACGATCAGATTCCTCACTTCCATGCCGACAAGCAGGCTTAATATGGATTCTTGCGTTCAATAGCGACACCATGCCCTGGTTCAGATAACTAAAATCTACGGGATCTCCAGTCCACGATAAATCCTTGAGTTTGGGAGCAGAAATTGACAAAGGAAATTCATATGAATAAGCGTCTGATGAGCTTACATTCAATGTCTCAAGGTTTTCAGCCTTCATAATAATGCGTCTGCAGGGACCGGCACCTACTTTGATCTCTTTTATTGGCTTGGAGTATTGGGACCCAATTTCCAGGGAGCTAAATTTGCACTCGGATAGAGTTAAACCTCCAAGGGAAGAGCTTTTGATGTTCAGAAAGCAAACATTTGCAAACCTGCAGCTGCTAATCATGGCATGGATAAGAGATGGACAATCAACCAGGAGTTGGCATGCTTCAAGGAAATTAGACCCGCAGACTTCAAGAGTTTGAAGAGACTCACAATCTATCTTACAAACAAAAAATCTGCCAAACTCAGAGTCCTGGACTGTCAGATTTTGCAGAGATCGACAATTAAGGTTAACATGCCACAAGGCTTTAAATTGGCACCTGGATATTGTCAAGACCTTGAGAGATGAACAAGATATGTTAAATTTCCCATCAAAGAAACTATTCGGAAATCTGCAATCACTTATTTCCAGCTCTTCAAGAGATGAGCTTGTCATAGTGAGATCACTGATACCATCAACATTCTCCAGAGTTAACCTTTTAAGACATTTACACCAATCCGAAATTCTTTGTCCAAAATATTTATCCCCCATTGTTACTGAATCTAACCATAAGTCCTTGAGCCAGTCAAACCCTAGTATTTGAAAACTGAACCTTCCCATCTGCAAATTCAATTTCAAAGCCCTCAAAGATTCACATTTATAAACGCAATCCGGCAAGGAATAGCCTCTTAATGGATCTACATGGACTAGCATGTCAAGTTCCTCAACACCACACCTTGTAGCCACAGTAATCCATGAATTAACAACACTCCCTCCAATATCAAACCTTCTTTGCTTGCAAAACCAGTGAACAAGCAAACGTATTAACCCTTCTCCAGTCTTTTCGCGCGATCGCAGAACTTTATCGACATAAGAACAGAAATCAGTATACCTTGTTCTTAAACAGCTATGATCAGAACCAGAATCAAAATCCGCAACAAAATTCAAGTAAGGGCTAGAGAAGCATAGTTTTTTAAACCTTTTCGATACTAAACCAAGACGTGCAGTATCATTAGCTCCAAGGAAGGAGAATATATGATAAATAACTTGGTCTGGAAGACCACTCAATCTATCATGCGTACAAGCAAGGACACGAGTGTCTTGATCAGAGCTCATTGCCATCGACTTTAATGGACTTTCCATGCACCTCAGTGCATAGAATCAACAAAAACAACAGCACCCACTGAATTAAAATAAACGCGAATCCTAACATCAGTAAAGAATCAAGATTATAATGAACAAGATACAAGAAAACAATCAAGTTCTACATACACACGCATAAAAGAGATAGTGCTATAATTTCACGAGAAAAAGAAGAGAAGCACCTGAAGCTGCTGGTGTGGACCTTGTTCGAGCGAGCTAAATTTCTAAGATGGTGATCTTTGCTCGAAAGTTTTAGTGTTTTAGCGCAACCCATATACCTCTGTAAGTTTTTATTTTTAATTTTTAGTTGCATTGGAATATTCTTGGGATAGAGGGGGAGGCAAGGGAAGTCACCATGAGGTTTCTAGGATTTTTATTGTATACGACAGGTGACTCACGAAACCCAAAAGAAAGGGGAGGACGTTCAATTCTTGAGCAAGGGCTTACGAGGATTGGCCCTTGTTTTTCTTTTTTTCATGGAGATGTTGAAGATGAAAAGAAATATGTTTTTTTTTTTTAATTTTTTTTTAAATAAACAAATTTATGTTTATTTTTTTGTCATATACATTAACCAAATGCCATTACGGATATGAAATTTAAAATATATTAGCAAAACATTAGTTCATCTAAATTTAATAATTTGTTCTGTCTTTTTTTTTTTGTTTGTTTTTCTAACAATAACGTGTTCACCCTAAGGTTATTATATTTACCTTAAAACCACCTACAGGCTAATAATTAAAGAGTGCAAAAATATACATATAATAATTTGAAGCATCACCAGCCCCAATGGTTGACTGTATCTGAACGTGTTTATATTTTGTATTTATCTATTTTGAGAATGTAAACGTCGTCGCTATGATCTAAAATATTTTAAAACCCTAATTTTAAGGTTTCGATGCGTGAGTTTAAAAAATCACGATTTTATTTTACCAGATATTAATAATTACGATTCATGAACTCCTCTTCAATGCCTGCTCAACAACCCAAGATGAACTCATTGAATAATTTAATCCATAACTACCGTGGAAATTAGTTTATGGGTTTTAAAAAAGTGTTGTTGCCGTTATTTTTTTAAATTAAAATAATATTTTATTTATTTATGAAAATTTATTTTTAAAATAAATGCATTAAAATAATACAAAATATATAAAAATTGATTTTTTAACAAAAAAATAATTTACATTTTTTATATCAAAAGGGAAAAATAAAGTTTTTTGTCATAATTAATTACCTCTATAAATTTAATATAAATAGACATAATTTAGTGAATATGTAATGGTAATTTTATTCAATGAAACATATTCGAATTCCAATAACTACATTCTATTAAATAATTATATAATAGAGGAGAATTACCTTCATTGCATAGCGGCACAAGTAGCGTACGTGTTCTGTATTACAGCCCATAATAATTTTTAGAAATATTATTTATTTATAAATATATTAAAATATTTTTTTTAAAAAAATATTTTTATTTTTCACATCCAAATCACATCAAAAACACTAAAAAATGTATCCATTTAATAGTTTATTAAATGAAACCACTCCGGAAACACATAGAAACGCAGAAACCACAACACTCCCGAGCACTAACAAAACCCAGAAAAAAACCTTAAAATCCAGAAACCTTCGTGAAGAAGGAAACCATATTATACTGTTAAAAGGGTTTAATAGCCACAAGAAAGAAAAAGCTTCAATAACAAAAAAGGAAAAGAATTCAAACAATACGCCTTTTGCACTACGTTAAAGCATCCAGCTCATTTCAGTACTCATCTGTCTCCCCTATCTCCCATCCATGGAACAGATTGCTTTCATGTTGTGATGACATGGGACGCTTATTACTCTGTGATTTTACTTTAAACGAAGTCAGGTGACTTTTTGGAGAGAAAAAAGAAAACATAATTCATTATTTATTTGAGTCTTTTTTTTTTTAATTTCTAAAATCTTTATTAGCGATGCAGCCTCTCGATATAATGATGCTGAAATCCGAAGGCTGTCTGCATGAAAACCATTTGACCAGGCGATGGATAATTTAAATCTGTCGAGAGCCTCACACCAGAAAAATAACACTGATGCGTTCCTGCTGGCAGAGAAGTGGCTCGCTCGATGTTTTTAGGGCAACTTGCATATTAATATTATTTCCCTCCTCTGCTTTCCATCAAGATGATTGCAGCCAAAAAAATAAAAAATAAAGGGAAAGAAGATTAGATTGTCAAGCCATGTATTTATGCTGGATTAACCAGCTATAAATCAACACCGACATCACTTTTATGTAGTTGGTATCGATATTTTTCCAATTAATATGACTATTTCCATGTTGATATTCTTATATGGAATAATAATATATGATATCGGTGGTCGCGCGATGTTGCGGGTTATCCCAAGTTTTTTTTAATAAAAAATTGTTTAGAAGTTGGTTGTTTTCTAAAAAATTAAAATAAAAAATATGATAAAAAATTATACAGCAACAAATAATAAATAAATTAAAAAATATTATTAAAATCAAAGTTAGGTTAACATGCGAGACTCCAATCAAAATTAGATTAACTCACGAGACTTGTTATCTGATACATAAAATTATGATAAACTTATAAAATTATGATAAACTTATATAAATATATAAATATAATATTGAAAAAAAATTATTAATAAGAAAGTACTTAAAAGAAAAAAAATAATTCTAATCCTATCCAACTCAATCTTTTAAATTCATAACCTTAAATATTAACAAAATCTCCATCAAAAAAAAATTGAGAGAAAATAAAAAAAGTTTTAAATAAAATAAAAAAATAAAAAATAAAAAAATAAAAACTAAATATAATATAAATAAAATAAACTAAAATGTAAAATGTCAAAGGTGACCCTACCCATCAATGTTTATTTATTTTTCCTTCAAGGGCATATCAATGATTTTGCACAACCAAAAAACTATTGCACCTCCCCTCTTCCAAAACTATCTGTGTTATGTTTAAAATGGTGAAATCTTCATTTTACTATGATAATCTAAGTCTATCATTAAAATAAAAAAATTACATAATAAATATTTTATCCTTTTAGTTTATTTTAACTAGTTGAACGGCCGCATTATGATTATGATATTATGATATGATTTAAATTAAAAATTCTTTAAATATAAAAAAATATCTAGATCATATGAAAATTATTTTTAAAAAATAATATTATATATTTTTTTAATTTTTAACAATAAATTAACTAAGTTTAAATCAAGTTTATTATAAATTAACATTATCCAATAATTTTTTTATTCAAATTAAAATTTACATGAAGTTAATATTTATATTGGTCTAGAGACACTGTTATATATCTATAATTATATCAATTAAAATATAAATTTTTTAAAAAAAACTATTTTTGTTTGGAGGAATAACCACAAATCACAAGCAAGATTTAAAAAAATGTTGGATACCGGGTGAAAAAGAAGAAGGAAATCAACCTCTTAGTCAATAATTTCGTATACCAACCCATCAAGTCAGATTTATAGAGATTAACAATTTTCTTTTTAGATTTTTAAAACAAAAATCACAAGATTTTCATAGCACGAAAGGTTAAGTTCGCAGGCCCAATACAAGAAAAGTTTACTTGATTCGACCCAATTCAATTAAAAAAATGAAAATAAAATAAAGGCAAGCATTATTACCGAAAAAGCGCGAAGAATGGCGTCCGCACCTGGGTCAAGAAGGAGAAAGAACGTTGATAGAGGATCTGACCGACTAGCTCTCATCACCTGTCGGATCCATGCCCTCCCACCCGGCAATCCATCTCAACCGTTGAAGTCCCAGGATCCACCTCTTCATCTCTCCAATAAAATCACCGGTACGGGACCCCTACTCTCTCTCTCCTTCTCATGTTAGTTTATAGGAGTTTTGAGAGCCTGCAAGAACTGTAAGGCTGTGTTTGTAATTTATGTTTTCATTATAGGCGGATAACGACGCAGCCCAATTTCTGAGCGGCCCAAACAAGTCATTGGGCATCTTTCCTCTTCTGAAAGAGGAGAGGTGGAGCGGCTAAAAGAAAATGTCTTTACCATGTAAAGTTGCTATGGTTTCTTATCCGTGGCACGCTTGTCTTTGTTAGCATTTTCGTTTGTTGAGGGGTGGAGTTATTCGAGGCGATCTATGGCTTGGATGTTTTTGATGGCATTTTCGTTTGTTGAGGGGTGCTGGTACTTGAGGCAATCTATGGCTTGCATGCCTTTTATAGCATTTTCGTTTTCTGAGGGGTGGAGGTATTTGAGGCAATCTAGCATATTCTGCTGATGGAAAAGATGATCATGAGCCGACCAACATTGCTGCTGGACATTGTGGGAGCACTGTTAAACCATCTTCACGCGAATTTGACACGGCTGCGGAAGCATCAATAGCTTCTTCTGCGGAAACAAGCAGTAAAGTAGAACCATCTTTGGCCAAGCCATCTAGGTCTACTTCAGGAACAGAGCAAAACTTCAAACCACAACGATGGATAAGTAGTTCTGTGACTCCAAATCAAATAAACTCTGCCATTGCAGCATCAGAGAAATCCCGTCTTCGTTGTTCTGTAGTTGTGGCCCTATTGGCTGTCTTATCGCATCTAGAATTTCCTCTGCCGGGCAGCAACTTGATAAGTATCATTATTAATTTCAGGCCTCTTTATCTATTTCTGCTAACCAATGTAAGGCTACTTCTCTTCAATAAAGTGTTGTAATGTTATTTTTTAAAGTGTTTATTATTAAAAAATATATTTTAATATTAGTAAATTAAAATGATATGAAAATATAAAAAATTAATTTAAAATAAAAAATTAATTTTTTTAAATATTTTTAAACTACAAAAAGAAGATGGTCCGGAAGGAAACTGATGCAGTATTGTAATGTGCATGCCGTAATGGTCATTTGCGGCCTTTCCTTGGTCTTTTAATTTAGCTAAATGAGTCTATATGTTATTTGTTTTGACATGCATCAGTTCATTCTCTCTGGAACAATCTTTGGTTTCTGAATAAATTTATGATGTTTTTATTTGTGTGCTTACCACCACTTGCTTCATTCTTTCAAACACTGCAATTGCTGCGCGAGCTTTCCCCTGATTTGCGAATTTTTTGAGGAAACAGCACACTTTAAAAATGAAATTTGTCAAAGACAATTTTTTTTAATTGAAAATAGCGTTGTTTAGCTGTGATTTTTTAAAAAATTGCAGTCGGAGAAGTGCGATATCTTTAGCATAACTTGCACCGAGAAGAGAAGAGAAGAGGTGCTTTGGGCCAATGCAGCCAGATTAAAGAAATTGGCAAGCTTGACCAATGCAGCCACATTTTGCGTACATTCCAATATGAGCATTACACAGAGAAGTCTTCCTGAACAACCCATTTCTATCACAATACATGTGTATCCCGTTCAACTTCAAGAGCTTCTGGCTGCCCACTCGCCGGCGAAGCAGAAATAATGCTAATGTTATCAGGCTCAATGCCCACAATTTGCATTTAAGCACGGGTACCCCGGATATCGTTGCTGTCCAAGGTACTGTAGACTCCTATAAGGAATTGAATCAAACGAAGCTCTCGCCTGTCTCATTTGACCCAATCTAGCATTCCCAGAAAAGATACTATTCCATGAAATCGAATCTCTTTCAATCATTCCATCAAACACCTCGAGTGCATGTAATAAATTATAACACCTCGAGTTCGTTCTTTATGGTAAATTAGACTTCTCAAACTTGCATAAATGGGCATGGGCTTGCTTAACCTGATTATAACAAACAAGCCCTGAACTGGATGATAACAAATAGTCTTCACTTCGTGGGTTGCAGTAACATAGATTTTTTTTTTTTATAAACATATAAAAACAATAAAAAATATTTTTAAATAAAAAAATAAAAGTATGATGGACCGCCTTAGTTTTAGTATCTCCCCTGTACACTTCATTGTGTGCGTAGGCTCTTATCGTTGCTTTGTATAAATATGCATTTGATTCCTTCAAGGCTGCGTAACCAAGATCCTCACTTTTATCACGCACATCTACCATTTTTGTCACCAAAAAGTTGCTCTGTGAAAGTTAGTACTTGGTAACGTGAGCATGGATACTCTTCAACTCTACAATGTCTTTTCAGTTCTGCAAAATGTGCACTAGTAAATTCTCTAGTTCCCTGATTTTCAAGCCACCAATTCTTGTTGCCATTGCTTTCGGTGTTCTTGGTAATCAATGAATAGGGTGTTAAATGAGAGGCAGAAATTTGCAAACTTTTTGCGGTTTTGTTCAAAAAGTTTGTTACTTTATCAAGGAATGCAAGTACATGGAGCTTTAGTGAAAATGGGGTTTGGTTTTGACTTGATGTTAAGCAATGATCTAATAGTTATGTATGGAAAATGCGGTAGACTAGGTGTTGCTTGTGATATGTTTGATAGAATGCTCAAAAGAAATGTGGTTTCTTGGACGGCTCTTATGTGCGGGCACATACAAAATGGGAACCCGCTAGAGTCATTATTACTATTCTCCAAAATGGGCTTATCGGGTGTGAAACCGAATGATTTCACCTTTTCAACGAATCTTAAAGCCTGTGGTTTGTTGAATGGCCTAGATATTGGGAGACAAATTCATGATATTTGTGTGAAAACTGGATTTGATATGGTGAATGTGGTAGGGAATTCTATCATTGACATGTACTCAAAATGTGGAAGAATCAATGAAGCTGCCTGTATGTTTGAAGTTATGCCTGTAAGGAACCTTATAAGTTGGAATGCTATGATAGCAGGATATGCTGTTGCAGGATTCTGTGAGAAAGCTCTAGTTTTGTTTCAAAAAATGCAAGAAGTTGGGGGATTCCTCGATGAATTCACGTTTACAAGCACGTTGAAAGCTTGCAGTGATCTTGGTGCAATCAAAGAAGGAAACCAAATTCATGCTTTCTTAATTACTGGTGGTTTCTTGTATTCTGTTAACACTGCTGTTGCTGGTGCTCTCATTGATTTATATGTGAAATGTGGGAAGTTGTTCATGGCGAGAAGAGTGTTTAGTCATATTGAAGAGAAACATGTGATATCATGGACGGCACTTATTCTTGGTTACGCTCAAGAAGGAAACTTAGCAGAGTCCATGGACTTGTTTAGGCAGCTTAGAGAGAGCAGCATTCAAGTTGATGGGTTTATTCTGTCAAGTATGATGGGCGTGTTCGCTGATTTTGCACTTGTTCAGCAAGGCAAGCAAATGCATGCATTTGCAATTAAAGTCCCCTCTGGTGTAGACATCTCAGTATGCAACTCAATTTTGGATATGTATCTAAAGTGTGGAATGATAAATGAGGCAGAGATAATTTTCAGTGAAATGCCTGCTAGAAATGTGATTTCTTGGACAGTTATGATCACTGGCTATGGAAAGCATGGTCTCGGCATAGAGGCAATTCGTCTCTTTGATGAAATGCAATTAAATGGTACTGAGCCTGATGATGTGACTTACTTGGCAGTGCTCTTATGCTGTAGCCATTCAGGACTAGTAGAGAAAGGTCAAGAATACTTCTCAAGGTTATGCAGCTACCATGGGATCAAAGCTAGAGTAGAGCATTATGCATGCATGGTTGATCTCCTTGGCCGAGCTGGGCGCTTAAAAGAAGCTAAGAACCTCGTCGACAGCATGCCTCTTGAGGCAAATGTAGGGATATGGCAGACATTGCTGAGTGCTTGCAGAGTACATGGAGACTTGGAATTGGGGAAAGAAGTAGGTGGCATTCTTTTGAGGTTAGACAGTGAAAATCCTGTTAATTATGTGATGATGTCCAACATTTATGCTGATGCAGGCTATTGGAAAGAATGTGAGAGAATAAGAGAATTGGTGAAGTCAAAGAAGTTAAAGAAAGAGGCAGGACGTAGTTGGGTAGAGATTGACAAGGAGGTACACTTTTTCTATGGCGGAGATGATACGCATCCCCTCACAGAGAAAATACATGAAATCTTGAAAGAAATGGAAAGGAGGATGAAAGAAGAGTTAGGTTATGTTTACGGGGTTAAATATGCATTACACGATGTGGAAGAAGAGTCAAAGATGGAGAACTTGAGAGTTCATAGTGAGAAGTTGGCAATAGGGCTGGCATTGGTTTGTGGGGGTTTAGAAGAGGGGAGAAAGGTGATTCGTGTATTCAAAAACTTGAGAGTTTGTGGGGATTGTCATGAGTTTATAAAGGGTTTATCGAAGATCTTGAGAGTAGTATTTGTGGTGAGAGATGCAAATAGATTTCACAGGTTTGAGGATGGCTTGTGCTCTTGCAGAGATTACTGGTGATTTTGTATTACAGTCATCTTACCCTCCTGAGATTTCATACCATTTTGGGCCTGGAAATCCCACTTAAGAGGCCTCCTTTAATGCTGCTGTAAAATTAGATTCTGGCAGCCAGGAAAGAGAGGGAGGATGGGATACAATATGGACAAAACATGTAATTGACTTCATGAAGAGTTGAGCAAGCATACAATTTGGAAGCAAGGGATCTTCAGGCTTAGCTCCCCCCCCCCCCCCCNCCCCCCCCCCCCCTTCACTGTTGAGCAAGGAGTCTTGTGGCGTGCGAGCAACAGCACTGTTATTTGTTGAAGACTTCTGTGCTTTAAAATGTTGAAACAAGCCTTTTAAGTTTCTTCATCTCCATTTTTATCTAGGTAACGATTAGTTGAGTTGGAGGCTCCAGCTCATTACAGCTATTATTGTACACCTTCTGTCCAAGTCATTACCACCAAATGTAACTGAAATTCTTTTGTCTAAACCTCAGATAAAAAGTCTTGACCTTGAGAAATCATCTTTATTTGTACGACGAACAAAATCTTGACCATCAAAGAAACAACCGCCTCGCCGAATCTTCGTAATTTACTAGCGTTATGCTCAATACCGTGCAATGCCATGTTATCCAAAATCAGGGTTCCATTCAACTGAGAGAAGACTCGAAAGAAAAAAGGGATTTCCATTGATTTGAATTGTACATGTACAAGGAGATACAATAACTCATGGTCAAAGCCAGCCATTCAAGTCAAACCAGCACATAGATTTGCTTCGAAGTGCAATAGCTTAAGTTGGACACTTGAAGAACGGATGATTAAGAGCTTGCCAAGCCGTTAGACGTTCGGATGGATCATATTTTAACAAACCATGCAGCAGGTCAATGAGTGAAGATCTTGAGCTGTCTACGTGTTGAGATATCATAAGCTGTGTTGTTCATCATTAAAATCCAATATCAAGAGCATCAATAATCCAATATCCAAGGTATAAAAATGAAATCCAAAACAAAAAAAATAGAAATCACCTTTAGTCGATCAAGCTTCTTCACAGCTCTGATACTTTCCCTAGAAACTGCTCCTTCAGGCCAATTCAACCTGGATCCTCTCCGAAAATATTTCTCAGCTCCACGACTGCAAGTAACAAAAGTGGATGGAATTCAGCAAAATTGGAAGAGAATGTTATATTCATTAATAGCTGCTCAAACATTATGGGAGTAATGCATAGGGAAGACATGGATCATGAGAAAAAGAAATTGGGAAAACAATAGAAATTAACCCAAAAACTGGACTAAATCAATTTAATCCACTCAACCAGGTTTCTCGCTCAAATATTAGAAAGGAACTTACTTAGCCCTAAGAATCATGTGCTCTGGCAGAGGTCCCAATACCCTCTCCATCATAGCTAAATGTTCCAAGTTCTCATGTGTCTGGAATAGAGCTTCACCCTGCATAATTTTTCCAACACATTTAAGTATTTCTGATAAGAAATTCAGAATCAAAGCAAGGTTCTCATACAACAAGAGACAAGCAGGACTCACCGAGCATAACTCAACTAGTATACAACCAATGCTCCACAAGTCACATGGATAAGACCAACCTAGACCTGCAATGAAAATGTATGCAGCAAGTTAGGAAATAAGATTTAATTATAGAATAGTGCAATCCACAGGCAGTTAAATTTCAGAGAAATCTCCGTCAAAAAAGCACATTTAGGTAGGAAGAACAAACAAAACAAAACTAAATTAATCAAGCACAAATGATTTCACACTCATGAACTAATTTTGAGATTTAAGAGATGAGTTAAGGTATCACTTGAAGTTTGTAATAGAACCATATAGGCTTGAATTTCCCAGGTGTTGATTCCACAATGAAATCCTTTGTGCCTGTTTATGTATATATTAGTTTCTTGTGTTTGTTTTGTATTTTTAACTATTCAAAGGAAATTTATCATACATCGATCAAAAACTTCCAAATTTCAAGTATAAGCATTTTGGTGGGAGGAATTGCTAGAGAAAAGGAAGAATAGAAAACCTGCACTTTGACAACTATGGTTTATTAGTCTCTCTAAGAGAGAGAAAAAACAAGGGAACTTGAAATTAATGGTATGATAAACATGGGATATAAGAAGGCCATGCAGAGAGAATGAAAAAACAAATCCAAAAGTACCAGGGGAAACACAGCCCTTACAAATTCGAACTTTAAATTTCTCTAAAACTATGCATGTCAGTAGAATCTGTAATAAATTTTCCCACTACAGATGTCTGAGGGAAAACATAACACATTGAATGTACAATCAGATAAGCAGTCCTCTACACAAAGAAGTTGAAACAAATGATGTTAGGTTCTAGAAAGAAATGAAAAAAGAAACTATTAATGTCAATCTAAGAATTGTTTTTTTTTAATGAATTGAGTGTCAGATCTGAAAAGAACACTTCTGTGACCTATTGTCCAGATTCTCAACCCACTTCTGAAACATCTAAGCAAATTCCTACACCCATATCCCTCTACCAACCACCAAGTTCTTTTTGCACCTTCCATGAGAAGTCGACACATGTAGAAGCAACCAAAGAGGGAAACAAATTCTCATTTGTCAACACAGTAACTCGTTACCTAGAATGACCTCAGGGGCTCTGTAATGTCTCGTTGAAACAATGGAGCTATGGTTCTGATTATCAAATGCAGTACTACCAAAATCAATCAGCTTAATGGAACTTGACTTTGGCAAGCACCTGAAGTGCATTTCATCTGAAGAACTCCTCTGTACCATTTCAATCATTTTTAAGGTTATAACCAACCCTAAACCCAAATCTTAAATGGTATTATTTTTCAATTGTGAAAGGCCAAATACCTTGGAGCCTGGAAGCTTTATATATTCAGATGACACAAGAAGTATATTTTCTGGCTTCAGGTCAGTGTGAATTAAGCGTAAATCATGCATATCTGCCAAATATGACAAGTCATGGAAAATAAAAACATTACACAAGGGGTAAAAAAGAATCAGAGATCCCTTGCTAGCCCTGAATAAACAAAACAGGCCAAGAAACAGATCTGGATGATTGGTTAAGAAATATAAGGAAAGTAACAAGACAAGAGCCAAGAACAATCCACACACATGCTACAGATTCCAAAAGCTGACGTCCAAATTCCCGAACAAGATCCACGGGGAATGGGCTGTATTTATTTCTCTTTAGAAAATCAAACAAACTTGGTCCAAGCTTCTCAAATACCTGGTAACACCATTAAAAATCCATTGAAAGGAAGTTTTCTGTTTAGTTCCCACTTTCATGAATGAAGTCCGTGCAGACAAATTGATATTAAACCATCATAATTGACTGAATATAAGCTAAATGTTCTGAATATATATTAGTGATAAATTGGTCAAATTATGAACACCAAAGAGTTCAAAGGATTCACATTTGGACATAAGCAACATAAAAAAATGCGCAGAAAATAAGACAAATAAATCTAAGGCTTAGTTTCCAGCCACTTCAGTCATCATTTGAAAGGATGGTTTGCCAGTGAATCCAGCACAATCTTCCTATAAAATACAGCACGAGAAAAGGAATTACTTATAACAGAGATTTAATTGGAATACTTACAATACAAATGTGATTGCGGTAATCAAACCAGTTCCGAATCTGAACACATCTGCATAGAGGAATCAACAAGCAGGGAGCATGAGAACATGCCGCGTGATGGGTGAAGACTGATGACATGCAAGCAACTTTTCTCTCAGCAGAAACTCATAAAACATATACCGTGAGCTGGCTTTTTCATTCTTGGCCACACGCTGAAGTATATCAACTTCAATCATTGCTGCATCACGATACTTGTGAATGCTACGTACTACCTTGATTGCCACATACTCTCGTGTTTGGCGATCCCAACATTCCAAAACTCGCCCAAAAGTGCCTACAATACTAGCAATTTGCTGAATGGCACAAGCAGAATCACAAAAATTTAACATCTTGTAGATAGCAAGACGCTTGACAGCTAACCTTCACCCATTTTGCTCAGTATTTTATCTGCCAAACAGTGCAAGAAGTTCCTAATCAGAGATTGGGCCAATGTTTTGCACAGAGAACGCAATTAAAACATTGCATGACTCTTAACTAACAAAACACTTCACATAAACTTTTATAAGAACTTAGTAGATATAATTTATGAATTTCAAATGTTTTTCCCCACTAGATCTGTTCCAAAAGAAAGTTCAGTTTCAGTTCCTTTTTTTATATTCTTCTCGATCTCTTCTTGAGATTCCCTTTTCTTTTCCTTAAAACAGGAGGATATTATTAAAAAATTCCATATTTTGAGATTTCCCAATAAGATTTTATAATCGCAAATAGTAAATTTGAAGAAAAGCTTACATCTTGGAGTCAAATTCTCGCCGAGATTAAACATATAATGTCCTTCACGGTCATCCTCCCTTATCGGCGGGGACACATACCTAGCCGCCATCCCCTCATTTCGAGCCACCACCGGAGCCCGTTCCTACAAATAACAAAAACCACCACCAATTTTAACCCCAAGTCAATCTCCCTGTACCAAGCGTGATTTTCAAGATCTCTCATAATCCTAACCCCCCAGATCTCCGAAAATAAAAATAAACCTCTGGTTGTGCGGGGCCTACATCCCACGCGAATCTCGGCCGTTTTCTGACACGCTGCTGCTTCTCCATCCTTTCGATATCGACAACTGCTGCTACCATCCGAGCAATCGAGATTTCCCTCTGCAACACAAAAAAATCCTGAATTCCAGGAAAGTTAGGGAATTTGACCTTACAGTGGCAGCTTATGAAGTCTAATTAGGGTTTGCTTGTGATAATCGTGGGAAAGATGTACGAATACGATGTAAGAAGTGTACGGCTGGGAAAGAGGGGTTGTTAGGGTTGGGGTTCGGTAACATTACAAGAAGGCTTTGCGCTCATTTATTTATTTGGTAGTGTCGTCCTTAACTGCCAGGTGTATTTCTTCCGCGGTTCATTAGTGATTTCTTTAGATATTTGGGCTTGGGTTGTTGGACCCTAGTTTTAATCTTTCAATTCAATTGGATCTAAACTGGGCCACATCAGTCGAATTTACTAAGATTGAAAAATAAACTTAAAGGGAACGGGAAGTTACTAAGTATTTCCTCCGAGGATACTATTTTTGAAAATAATATTTTCTCTTTATTTTTAATATGTATTTTTAAAAAAATTTTATATTTTTATATTAAATTTATTAAAAATTAAACTTTCATAATTTTTAAATTTATATTTACTACTCAAACCAAGAATTTAATCACTTGATTTACGTTTTTTATTTATTTTTTAATATTAATTTTATTTGAAATTAAATTTAATAATTTATTCTAATTTAATTTATATTAAGACTCGATATAAATTAATAAATTAACCAAATTGACTTGAATCGATCAAATGTATTACCGTCTTAATTTTTATAAAAATATATCATTTTAAATATTCATTTTGAATCAAACTATATTTTTATTGATTATTTAATTATTTTAAATTAACTAAATTAACTCAAATCAATTAAATATATTATTTTTTTAATTTTTATAAAAATATATTATTTTAAATTAAACTATATTTATATTTATCATTTAATTATCTTGTAACTAATAAATAAACTAAATTATATTATACTAATCCTACACAATTTTGTTTTCTCCTACTANAAATAAAAAATCTTGTGATTTTTGATATCATAACGTTAAAACTAAAAAGAATGCGACGTGTTGCTTAGAGTTGGGACAAGAGGTATTGAATGTACGTATTGCAAACATAAAGACGTCCCTGCCTCGCTTGTTAACATAAAGTAAATATATCTTTGAAAAATTTATAAAAAAAATACATTTTATAATTTTAAAATGTAAAAAATATATTATTTTTATTTTTACTATCAATACTTCTAAATACTGTTTAAATCTCCCAATGTTTATATTTAGTTACTTTTCAACAAGAGATAATTTTTAATCTTCTACACTTGTCTTTTTCTTTTTTCTTTTCTGGTAAAAACAAACTTACAAGAGATGTCTGCTTGATTTTTTTTTCATAGCTATAAAGTAAAATATATGGGTTATAAAAAAAATTATTCTACAAGTATCAAACAAAATCAGCAAAAGATAATCATCAACAAAACTATAAAAATTATTTAAGATGTATAATAAGAATAATAATAATAAACTATTCATTAAATAAATATAGTAGATGTAGGCTGCATTTATTTAGTTGGAGTTTTTATGTTTGTGTTGTGAAAAATATAATAAGATATTTGAAAACATGTTAAACTGTGTTTTTTATTATGGGATTCATCAAAAAATTAAGTTTAAAACACAGTTTTAAAAAAATATTTTTTACATGGTTTTTATAACTAAGATTAGTAAAACTTTGTTTGCTTTTGCTTTTTAAAAGCTTTTTGAAAAAAAATTATTTATTTATTTTAAATTAATATTTTTTTATGTTTTCAAATATTTTGATGTACTGATATTAATTTTTTTAAAATAAAAAAAATATTTTCATATAAAAAATATTTTAAAAAACAATAACAACCACACAACTACCATATACTTTATATATATTTTTTTATTATACATAAATCTCAATTAAAATTTTTATCAAATATATGTTTATATTCAATTAATTATACTTTTTTAAAATTAAAATTATGAAAACTACTTCAAAAATAAAACGAAATCATAGCGGTGCTCTATCCAACAAATAAATAAAATGTTTTTTTTAAAATATTTTCACTTTCATTTCATAGAAGAAAAACTATCCTCATTCAAATAAATAAAAGCAGATATCCATAGAATTGGATATAATTATCATCTCAAAACAAAGTAAAAAATAAAAATATGTCAACAATATAACACCACCGTGACACCATTTGGTCAAACGTCACCATGGTCCCATTCCCATTCCAAAGCATTGTAAAACTAGGGGAAGAAGAATCATCGTCCCATAGTTTTTCATGCTTCCCACTCTCCCAACCAACCAAAAATCGCCACATGTCCAATTGCCTTCTTCTCCAAATAAAAATGAGCGTCGAAACCACGCGACGGCCACAAGCCGGCTCCTATATATATGAAGTACAATCCTCGCAAGCATAAACAACCAGAGACCAGATTGTTAATCAACTCAGTTAAACGGGAGCAATGCAGTCATTGCAAGAGAAAGCCTCCGAGTGGAGTGGAGTTGACTCTGCTGACGCGTTTGCTATTGACAACACTAACTTGTTTCAAAAGCTTGGCCTTCAAACTTTCATCAACCTCTCCACAAACTTTTATAACAGGTGGGTATTTTTTGTTTGATTAAAGGGGTTTTTTTGTTTTTTTGTTAATGGGTTTTTGTTTTCAGGGTTTATGATGATGAAGAAGAGTGGTTTAGATCCATATTTGTGAATTCTAAGAAAGAAGAAGCAATTCAGAATCAGTATGAGTTTTTTGTGCAGAGAATGGGAGGCCCTCCTTTGTATTCTCAAAGGAAAGGTATGTTTTTCAAGTATATAAGATTTTTGGTTTTTACGGCTTCAATTTTTTATGATAAATTGCTGTTTTTTTTTTTGAAGAATTTCTGCTTGTGATGTATGGTTTCAAAAGGGTTAATTTTTGGTAATTATTAGCAATTAAATGACAATGGTCGAGGAATCCTCAGGATTTTTTCTTTAATATAGATTCAAGGTTAGGATTCAGTATGATGTTAAAGATTAATCCACTGGACTAATCAATTTCTTTACGGGATGATAGAAATGAGCTTGTTCTCCGTATGTTTTAGTTGATTGCTCTCTAGTTCAATAATTAATGAAATAATGCGTTCGCTGAAACTGTTGTGGAGTAAAACCTGGTGGAGTGGGTATGTTGTGTTGCTAAGCGCAAGTTATGAGCATAAGTTGGCCTCCTTGCTGTTAATTCAAAGAGGCTAGAATTACCAGCGTGGGCTATTCTGTGCCAGGTTTGCTAAGGAAGTTCATATAGATCAGTTTCAAAGTTATTCCGTCTGGTTTGAGGTCTTAGGGGGAAGCGTTTGCATTTATAAACCGTTTGAGAGGATTGTTTCTATTAGGATACTGAGAGTTTATGGCTGTCAGTTTGCTTTTCCTTCAAGGCTTAGCAAGAAGAAAACATTATGTTAAGTTGCTTTGGTGTGGATGATTTGATACTACTTTTGTTTATGCAGAATAACATGGAACAACCTTGTCTGATAACCATCTTTTCCTTTGACTTTGGCAGGTCATCCTGCTCTAATTGGACGCCATCGACCATTTCCTGTCACACACCAAGCTGCAGAGAGGTGGTTACATCACATGCAGAAGGCAGTGGACAGCACCTCAGATATCGACGACGACTCAAAAATCAAAATGATGAACTTTTTCAGGCATGAATTCCACCAAATTACTTCTTTGCCAATTCTAATTAAACCCATCTCAAATAGCATTATAGTTCTCGTCATTTATTTTGCTTCATGGTGATGAGAGATTGTGTACATTCTTATGCTCTTTAGGCACACTGCATTCTTTCTCGTGGCTGGAGATGAATTGAAGAATCAAAATGGGCGTGTTCCTTGTAAGCATGGCGCCAGCAAATGAGCTCCCGGTGTAAAGAAAGGATTCATCGTGACAAAACAATGGAGATACCAATTCTTTTCAAAGCTCTTAACGATATCACAGCTGTCCAAAGGCAAAACTTTCCTACAGTATTTATCAATAAATTTTGGCATTTGCAGTTACATTTATTCGTGTTCTGATGCAAATGCAAAACCTTAGTGAACTTCATCTAGTTTTTCATTAGCTTAGCTGTAATTGAAGAGTTAAGACTGTAACCTAGACTCCAAAACTCGGAACAGAGGGAACTCGGAACTCGGGGGATACAAAGGGAACCAAGTTTTGATCGATGTATTAGAAAATCTTCTAATTCCCAAAAATTCCTCTCTATGTGGTGGTTTAATTTGTTTTGGCACATGGACAACTGAAGAACTCCTAACTCAGTAATTTGTCAGATTATGGTCATAATCCCCTCCTTCCCGGTTGATCTGAATTCTAAAGAATTGTGTTTTTTTTTTTTTTTAATGGGAAACCATTAACGTTAAGGTATGCATGTTAGATTAGATACTGTACAAATGCAGGAAGAAATAGGATTGATTTGTTACTCGGAGGATCCCTGAAATGACCATGAAAATCTGAATTGCGATATCATGGTTTTGGTGGTGAGGGATGAAATATATGAAAACTTAGAAAATAGGATAAGCATTCCGGGTTGCTACAATTCTAATCTCAGTTCTCAACCTTCAAATCTAACCTTGCGCATGAATTACGAGATTAAAAGGATGATTAGGAGTGTGATAATAGTTTTTTTAAGGTTAGGAAATGTATTAAAATAATGTTTTTTTTCTAAAATTTATTTTTGTTATTAATATATTAAAATAATTTAAAAATACTTTAAAGCAAATTTTTTAACAAGTAACAGATTAAAACTCAATCACAAACTCTATCATACCTTTTATATTTTGGAACTCAATTGATATCGTAGAAGATTCCACTAATTAAGAATTCATTGCAGATCATCTTTCCTTTAAAAATGAAATAATATTCTTAAAGAATACATGTTAATCATATATAAATTTATAAAATTATCATGTAAGCCTACGTTTAGTATTATTGAAAAAAATTAAATGATTTTTTTCGCTTCAAATTAAATATTTTTTTAGTATTTTTAAATTATTATTTTAAAAATAAAAAATATTATTTTAATATATTTTAAATAAAAAAATATTTTAAAAAATAACTGTTATCTAACAATCAAACTAATAGTGCTGAATAAAATAAAATGTTTGTTTTTGAGAATTATTATCTCAATTTCCAACTCTCATTTGCTCAAGTAAAGTGAAGAGGGATGATCAGTCCATGTTAGAAGATCTTTGTGAAATTTCACATGATGCGAGGAGAATCTCTGCTGAGTAATCTGCACTCATAATTAAGCCTCGAAGGGGGAAATAATAGGTAATAATTCCAGCAACCTTCTGCTCTGGCCCAGAGCATAGATTTAAAAGGGAAAAAGATGAAACCATGGAATAACCCATCCATCATCAGAGCAAAATCCCTTAAACTGTGATTTTGTTTAAACGTTCTCCTGCCATTGTGCTGTTATCTTCCCTTTGCTAATCAGGACAACAACAAAAACAAAAACCCTCATAGATCCAGCAAGATAAAATCCTGTGAGTCTAGGCTGTGGGTGGTTGAGGAACATATCTTGCATTTTAATACATTGACTCTGTGAGGCAAGCCACTTGTTAGTTCATCCCAGATGTGTTCATACTTGTTCAAAACCAAAAACCTTTGTCTGTACCATTTATGATCCTATCCTGGATGTCAGGATTTATGCCTTAAATAATGCACAGACCACTTTGTTAATAGGTGTGAACCATTTCAGCATATCAGTTAGGATATGCATCATCAAAATCTATGCTTTAGAATAGCGGGAAAACCCAGCTAGTAAAAAATGGGAACTTGCCTTAAACAATTAATGCCTAGAATTTGAAGAAAACAAGCAGTGAAGCTGCAAGATTCTCTCTACATTCATCACGCTGTCTACCACATGAGAATAGTAAAACGTTGAAAATCTAGAGCTGCTATCAGAAAGGAATCTTGATCTACTTGGGAGTAAAGTGAGTAGGAAAAAGAAACTTTCAATCCTTTGCTTTTGTCTTATGCTATTGCCTTGTATTGAGACCACAACCTAGGCTCAACTAATTGCCGAAAGCAAGATAAAAGAGTAGGAAGAACATGGACATGAATCATGAGACACGCATGGAAAACTGTTTGTCTATTTCTATACAAAAAATTCCCTTATGCTTATGGATCATGTTTCCATGAAAGAAGTGCTATCAGTCATCATTCATCAGTCATATGCCTTCACAGTGAACTCAAAAACAGGACTTCGGCCTTGTCATTGAGAAACATTCCAAGAACAAAGTCAAAAACCAGGAAGAGAAAAACATTAAGGTGAATTTGGTTTCAGAGATAAGAAAGGCACTTGAAAAAAAATGTACACATCAAGCTTGCTTGAATTATCTAACAGTTTTACTCTTTTGCAAAATTCTTGAAGGGTCAGCATATCTAGCAGAAAAGGACCTTGAAAGAATTTCTGGCTCAGCCCAATCTGTTCCTTGATCAAAATTCTGCGAGTAATCATCTAGATCATAAGAAGCCTGCGATGTAACGGGAGACAAGTTGAATATTTTCTTCTTGCCTCTATTTATTTTTCTCCAAAACACTTGCCACCTTGGTTTTGGACCATCCTTCACGCCTGGAGTCCTACCCAGATAGATAGTCTCTCTGCCAGAGCCACTCCATTTCTTGAACAGTGCCATTTCCCTAAAAATATTGAGAACCAAAAGAAGGGTCAAGTTTAAACTGCAAGCACTCCTGGTTTTTGCTGAGAGTATATATATACAAGAACATGTAACATGGGGCTTAATGATGTAGATGACACTTCCTAATTAATTAAACAAAAGGATAAATTAAGTAGTGAAAATGGCTTGGCTCTCATTGACAACTGGCTCTAGAACTACCAAACTTGGCTTTGAAAATGCTATATTAAATATTTAAATCCATAGTCTTATCACCTAAAAATACATAAAAAAAGTTTTGACTTTATTCTTGAGAAAATTGAAACAACAGGAATGGTTTGAAGGTTATGTGCATACAATGAATCAGAATATCATGGCCAAAATGTGTCATTTTACTTGTAGATTCTGGGGTTAAGAGTCAATGCCGTCGAGTTAAAAAGACATGTGCATCAAATATTTCAAGGATAAACGAAGAGATGGTTTAAAATCATAGAGTTGTCATGATTCACATCAGCTCTAGACGAGTCTGTGGTTGGTTTTGTTCTGCTTGGCAATAATTTCACAAAGGTATGAGGTAATTGTGAAGAAAAGTTTCATTTTACTAGCTAGCTACTCAAACTCTCGTTTGAATTTTGATGCCACAACTATTAAATGAGAAAATATGCAATAATAAATGGCTGACGGCTGAAACGGGTTTAGCCATAGAAGCAAAACAGTACAAGTCTGGAGGAGGGAGCCCATGCCACCAAACTTTAGCAAGGAGGGGTTAAAGTACTAAATTTTTTAAAGGTCAAAGTAAGAGCAAGGCCGCCGAAAGAGTCTAATTCTGCTAGCCGCGTGCCTGCCCTAATCTAGTTGGTGGTGTGTCCTTGCTGCTCTTTGTTTATCAAGTTTTACCTTACATTAACAGAAATAAAATATTAACAACGTGATTATAATTATTCATTTCAGTTTTATTTTGAAAAGGTATTTTACAATAATTTTATTGTGTTGGTATAAAAATATAAAAAATGTTTATATACGTTTAGTAAAATAATGTTTCTCACTCGGGGAGAAAAGCTGGTATTTGTGGTAGATGGACCTTTTTACAAGTATCAATCTCAGAGTTTTCAAGAAGTTTCAATCTAACCCTTTGTTTCAACATAGTTAACAAGAAAAGGACCACATTGAAACTCTTGATAAACTATGTGGTTGGTATTGGAAAACATTTTAATCTCAAGGGACATAAATGGAACATTGCTGAATGAATAGAAATTAAAAACAGTTCATCTAATTGTTTCCTCATCTCCACCCAACTAGATGGCATGTATCCTGCTGAACATTCCAAGGCTCTTTTGTCATTGCTTGGCGATCCTGCTAAGATAGCAAAGTACATTACAAGCTCTTTCTACACCCATTCTTCCTCTTCTTTAGTTTTTTCTTCATTTTCTTTGGCTTTTCATTTTTAGTTTATTACTTTATCTTCAAACTCCTTTTTGTCACACACTCAATGCTGTGCAACAAACAAATTCAACTAGCAGATATTAAAAATTCAACTAGCAGATATTAAAAAGGCTTGCAGAAAATTTGGCCTTCTTGGTGATCGCCCTAATCCTAAATCTTTACTGCCTAGTAGATAAACAAAATTTGACCAAAAGGTAGTAATTCTTTCATCTTGCAATTAGTAGAAAGTCAAAAGCAGAAGTAAATGTCTTCAAGTTAATTACATTGTCATCACCATTCCCTAAACCTTCACCTAGGCTAACCATACGTCTTTCGAATAAACCACCGGGTACGAATAAACGAGAAATAACTAGCGATCTTATGCAGGATCACCCCTTCCTCGGTGCATGCATGTATTTGGAAGAATATAAAACCAGTTTTTCTTCACAAAAGGTGCAAAATGACAGTTGCCTGCAACAAGACCTGACTGTCTCGTAGACAAGGTACATCTGGCCGAGGATTAACTTAAAATAGTAAATTTACTAACTAAAAGAAGCTTACATCATTATGCGTGACTGTGATTTGAATTCTTCCGCGAGTGTGTGATGGACCTTAGTTTCTCATAAGAATCAGAACAGGCATGAGCATAGTCTGACAGAGCACGGAATAGTTCAGGCAAGCGAAGTTTGAGACTTCCAACTGATTTCTCTCTTACCTGAAGGCAATGTTTCTGGTGAGCTTCTACTTCCTCCTTCAGCCTAATATTTAAACTCTCTACTGCCAACTGCCTCTCGGAGACAGGATCGGGATTTGTGTCTTCACCTCTATCAGCATCTGTTCCGTCAGGGGTTCTCCGCTGCATGTATTTTTGGTGCCATTCCTTGAATGCCTGGTTCTTGCGCAAAAGCTCCTTCCTGGTTTCCTCACACTTCTCCTTTAGCTTCATCTCTTCTTCCTGATGGTGTACTATGGTTTCTATCACAGCTGCAAATGATAAGATTGCAGATTTGGCAAGATCATCCGGAAGCTTTTCCAGATTTTCATGCCATGAATGGACAAGGGCTTGGATAGGGGGATTCTGGGCTCTCGGTGGAGATGATGTTTTCTCTTTTAAGCTGCTTTCAATGGGGATCAGATTTAGCTTTAACCAACTAGCAAGAGTGTGAATGTATTGCTTCTGGTGGGTCACAAGCTTTTCGAATTGTGAATGCCATCCTTGGACAACTTTCCAAAGTTGGATTGTGCGTTCATGATGGTGTTTGGATGTTTCCTTGATAGCATGGTTGACATCAAGGGATTTAAGGTCTGTAACAATATTCAGTTGGCTGTCATGATGCATGCACATACTTGCCCACATTTTTGCCATCCTGCAGCATTGCATTCAAAGTTTCACAAGTATCCAAGAGGAGAAAAATATGATATCATTTTTGAAATTATGGTATTACTTCAACAGTTTTTGTTGGGTGCGGTGCTCCATAAAATCAATCTCCCATGATTAAAAAAAGAGAAAATTACCATGAGCATTTTATAGTTTAGTTGTTTTTACACTTATCCTCTATGTTAGTTTAGAGTATGTGTAAAATAAACTAAACTATATGATGATTTAGATGTAAACTGTAATTTTTCAAAACACGAAGGTTAAGTGTAAGAACAACTAAGCTATAGATGTTCATGGTAATTTTCCCTTAAAAACACTAATTTTCAGACAGCTAAGGGAAACTGAGACTTAATGTTATTGCTGTAACAACATAAGAAATGAAAAAAGCAAAGAATACCCAAAAATTGCTATAATTACCCATGGCATGCTGGTTGGGGGGGGGGGGTAAAAGGACGAAGCTGCATGTAGCCCAGGTGATGGTTAATCTAATTTTTCTTTAGAAACAAAGACGATACAAATCAAATGGGCATGCACCCCCTATTGCTGCCTACTTTTGACATTAGAACGCGCTATAGAGCAACAACTCAATGGGCAAATTCATGTGTGGTTCAGCATTTAACATCTATATTTCAGCATGGGATAAATCCAACCCCAATCCTAAAGATTAAAAGGAACATATTCAAATCCAGATTTTTATCTAGTTCACCAAACAGTTTGCAAGTGTCAAACTTTTCACTCCACTCCATACAACACTCTTGTTGGGAGAACAAAGCATAAGGCGAGCAAAAGTTTAATTTAAAACTTCCAATCTTTTCCAAAAAATACTCACCCGTCGACAAGATAAACAAGTTTTGGATACAGCTGCTGATCACGTATTTGATTCACTTCTGCAACAGTTGAGTCCATGGATTGCATGTCAACTATATATCTTGTATGCAGATGACTCACAGCTGCTTTTGTTTTCTCCAAGGATTCAGTACTAGCACCACGTTTCTTCTGCTTATTTAGCAAAGCAACCTTCTTCTTGTACTCAAGCTTCATAAGCTCCCCTTGCTAATCAACATTAAGCAACAAACTTCATTAAGACCCAGCGTATGAAAAAGGCAAAATGACTTGAGCATTTCCCGAGAAAAAAAGGAAGTAAAAGAAAGAAAGATCTGGCTTCACACCATTGCTAAGATTTACAAGAATGTGTCAAGCATCTATAAAAGTCTGTTTGGAAACTGTAAGCTTTTAATCTAATCGTAGAAGGAAAGTAACATTTTCTGATAAGATAAGCAGCATAACCAATAGCTGGGATGCCAAACTCAACATGAAGCGCAAACAACCAAAATCAAATGATGCAATGTACCTTCACTTCATCATAGAGTTTCTTTTCCCATGCCAACAACTTATCCAAAACAGTAGCGTGAGTTTCATAATCTTCAGTATCAAGTTCATCCTTTCCACCTTCAGCCCTAGGCTCACCTTTGAATGACCTATTCCAGGTGATAACACGCATAACCCTTGCGGAATGATCAATATGTCCTGCAAATGTCAATACCATATCAGCAAAAACTATCAACAAAAACAAAACATCTACCACAGGCAAGCTAAAATATCAAGAAAATATCTTAGCAGACTAATCTTATGCTTCCAACTTTTTAAAAAGAACAACAGATCTTTCTAGGTGCAGAACATCAGGATTGCGTAATTTTCCTGTTACCATTTTTTTTTTTTGCTTTTGATAAGAGAGAACCAATAAAAGCAATAAGAAACCGCTTCCCCAAAAGATGAAGATGACATAACAAAGTCCAATTGGGGTAAAAAGCAGCTACTGTCATTCAGAATGAAACCACGAAGGGTGTAGTTAAAGATTATAGGTTTGCTTCTAAGAGAAATCTTAGGATTGAAAACTTTCATGATTGTTAATTTTAGAATTTTAAGGTATTAGTCAAGATGAGTGTAAGTTGGACCGAAAACCCATGATTAACCAAAAAACAAATTCAAAATCATTACAAATTTTATATCATTAAATAAAAGCACAAATGCTTTCAGCTTCAATTTTCCACGTACAACAAGCATACACATTCTAGAAACTTTCATTATAAAAAAGATTGCAAATTTGATGGCCCCAGCAAGCAACTTCAACCCCAAGCATGCAAGAAATTACAATTAAAAACATAAGCAGCCAAAACACAACATCAAGTAAACAAAAAATTCAAACACAAGAAACCAAGGTAAGCCAATTATACCTCGATTGTCGGCAAAATTAGAATGGTAATGCAAGCGAGTAGCCTCAAGCATCTTGCAAACATCTTGTGCACTCTCCGATGCTTTTAAGAAATGATCATCAATTTCGTTCAAAACCTGCATCAAATTCACACTAGAAACAGACCCCACTTTCCTCCCGGTCGAATTCACCGCACTAAACTCTGGTGGTGCCGTTTTTGAATGCTCCATTTGCTTCCTTTCCTTCTTCTCCACATCCCCTTCCTCCTCCTCTTCCACCACAGGATCCATCTTCTCCCCCACCTTCTCCGGCGTCTTTGGCTCAATCTCACCACCACCACCCTCTACCCCACCCCTCAAATCCCCAACCCCAGCAAACCCAACACCGACATTCTCAACATTCCCAAAATTACCCCCATTCCTACTCACATCCTCCTCAGGATCCAAGGACGAACCCGGCATATTATCCGTCCTAAAGAAATAATCCCAGGCAATGTTCTTCGCCTCCGGCATCGGCGGCACCACCGAGGAATGACTCTCCACCGTCCTTGGTGGGGTCCTCGGAATCGTATCCTCCTCCCCTGGCCCCACACCTCCATTATTCTGTGGGCCCCGCTGCGAAACCTTCTCACTATTTTCATAATCCTTATTCTTTCTACTCAAACTCCTATTCCGCAACTCCTGCACTTCCTCCTCCTCCTCTGCAATCACATTAGAATCACCCATCCGCTTCCCTTTCATTACTATATCAGGCAAACTCATAGCCCTCTCAATCGGACTGGGAGAAAAGTTAGGAAGCGGTGGTGGAGGCGGGGGAAGATTGTCCATCGACGACGGATGCAGTGGAGGGGGAGGAGGGGGGGGAGGCGGCGATTGAGAAGAAGGCTGTTCAAACGGAGAATCATGATTAGCTTCTCCATGGCCATAATCACTCAAAGCAGCACCAGTATTCTTTAAATAAATGGCATAGCCAGAATGACCAGCAGCAAAAGCATTTCTTGCTGCCACCGCTTCTTTCATCAAGATTTTCCGCTCTTTGCATCTTGAAACTGATTCTTCGTTATCCACCTTTGACTGTGCACACCCCATCACAGTTCAAGCAGGATTCAATAACAGATGAGCTTAAAAGGAAGGAAAAAGTTGTGGGTTCTTGATGATAGTGGAGGAGAGCATGTTAAGACAGCCAGACAGAGGGAGATATTGATACTGACAAGCATGGACAGAGAGTTAAGGGTGTAATGCGAATGGTGTGCGGAGCAAAGATGAGAGGTTTTCTTTCTTGTTGTGTGTTTTAGATACTCGAGAGAGTAGGGAAAAGGGGTGTACTCGCTGGGTTTGGAGGAGCAGGTGCGCTTGTTTCGTATCTAAAGTCTAAACTAACGGTCACATTTTTTAAGGTGGCAACTATGTCGTTTTGCGACGGTGAGATGATGTGCTGGCAGAGAATGCTCGCCGGACCCTAATGATTTACGAGCAATCTTTCTCACCCCCAGGGCAAACAATCTAGCCCAGAGATGGAAACCTGCAAAATCCCTGTGCCGAGAATTGTGTTTTCCGAACTGTATTCATGTTCAATCGGTGACTTCTGGACGTTGTTCAATTTGGATAATATTAATTGCCGTAGTCAAGAGTCTTATTTGAAAAATATTATTCAAGGCCTCCTTCGATTAACATCCATGCCTAATCAAACTACTCAATTAAAACTAAAAAAGATTCAGCTTCTGGAAATGATGTCAAAGGATGGATTGATACAACTCTTTTTTTTTAAAATAAATAAATAAATAAACAATTCAAATTCACGTTTTCTGTTCAAGGCGACAACGACAGTCTCAAGCTCTCGGCCCGAGTACTTGATGCATAATTGAAATGCCTGCTCTAGAAGAAACGAGGGTCTAATAGGCCGTAAGGGCATAAGTTTTATTTTGATTGGTCGTAAAAAGGTCAACATCAATTAAACCTTGACCAACAAACATGCTTTTTCACCCAGCCAATGAGAGCGGAGACGTTAAAAATCATGCCGATTTAAAGTATTTTTTATATTAAAATAATAATTTTTTATTTTAAAAAAATATTTTTAAAATTAATGTATTAAAATAATTCAAAAATATATAAAAAAAATTAAATTTTAAAAAAATACAGGTTTTCTGCTGCCTAAACCTAAACCATCTCCACTGAATTTTCTACAGTAACTCTTAAGAGATCCAGTAAAGGACAGCTCCCTCGCTTCTGTTCCAAAATGGCATCGAATCGAAACCTTAGCAATCCATGCCTAGTCATCCACCCAGGCTAACGAAATTTTTTAACATGAAGCAGATCTGTTGACAGACAATTATAATTTTAATTTATTATACAGACGGCTAGCCACGTCTACCGGGCCAGGACCATGTGATAATCTCTCACAGACCAACATGCTATTGTTCTTCCCAGGAAATTCTAGCAATTTATGAAACATGAGGTGTGCTATGTTCCTTAGAGTAATGAACCAGTGGAAAAAAATAAAAGACAGAATTTCAAGATGCCAGTTAGTTTGGCTCATGAAATCACTTGGTAATGGACTGAGTGACCTAAGATAAAATGCAACCACACATGATATGCTAGTGCAAGAAAGACTTAAATTGGGTTAAAACTTCTTTTTTTAAAATTAATTTTTTTTTAATGTTTTTAGATCATTTTAATATATTAATATCAAAAATAAATTTTAAAAAATAAAAAAATTATTTTAATATATTTTTAAATAAAAAATAATTTAAATTCAACTTGTATCATCCTCTCAAACACCACACCAGCCGCGGGAGCAAAAAAACAGCTCGAGAAACTTACAAAACTCCTAGCTGGTAAAGGTAACTAACAGAATGGATTATAATATTTACACCAGATGAATCAGCCAGCCTAGTAGTTGTGAAAAGGACCTGATTTCCAAGTTCTAACAACGCCAAAAATCTGATCCATCTAACGTATATACTGCCGCACAGCAATCCGGCTTTCAAAATATCCATTCCTTCTATTCTGAAAATAGATCACCAAGAAAAGCATTTCAGAATTCAATAATCACCCTTCTCAAATGCCATGATCAATAACATACTGGAACTAAAGAAAAGAGTGCGTGCTTGGTGGGGGTGGGGGGGGGGGATTTTTCAATGTTTTCCCTGCTACAAACTTGCATATTTGTGGACATGCAATTGTGCATCTCTTTGAAGAAAACTTGAGCCATGACGATGGAGGTGGGCAAGGAAGCGAGTCCAACACAAACAGAAGTTGCTGAGAGGAAGTGACACCAAACGTATTATCCAGTGTAATAGACAAACCCAGACAGCATAAGCTCTCCCCTCTGACTTCTGGTGATTGACGGAATTTAAGTCCATCTAGGGACACGCCTCTAAAATAGAATATATATTTTTTAAAATTTTTTTGAAAACGGAAAGATCAAAATTCATGAGCAAGGACTGAAAACTTACAAATGGTCCTATATATTCACATAAACTAAAAGGATAGTTGGATGGCACAATGTTTCTGTGGTGGAAGTGCTTACCCAAAAGGAGCAATTCTTTTAGCCTGCCCTTTTCTCCAAAAAGTGTCCAGAAGAGCTAATACACCGAGAACAGTACAGTTCATTTACACTTCAAAGTAACCCAAAGTCTTCTCAACTCTTGCCTTTGTTGCTGGAAAAAGAATCAACATACCCAATTCAACAAAGAAAACAAAAAAACAATACTAAACAGAAAAAAAATAAAAATGACAGCATTCTAGCTGATATTAAAAACCCAGAGATTATCAAATCCAGAGCATTAGTTGAATTAATTATAAAGACCTGGCGTAGCTTTCTCAAAGCTAGATCTGATCTTTCTTGTAGTAGACACCAATCCAATGCCATTTCATACTCAAGTGTATTGGGCTGAGAACAATGTGAAGTAGATACTGCTTCTTTCTGAGCAGAAGACATATTCTAATCACAACAGGTGGGGGTGCAACAAAACAAAAGTTTATACACTTCAGTATTGTCTGCAGTGTGTGCAAGTGAGGTTAAAGCAGGAATAAAATGTACCATCTCACGCTGCTTGTGGATTCTAAGTTTATTGATAACAAGATGACCAAAAAAGGTTGACTGCTTTCCTGGGAAACAAGGAGCAGCGATGCTGCCAACCAGAGGCCTGCAAAAATGAATATGAATAGAAAGATAAGCAGCAGCATTTTCTACCAGCTGATCATCTTTACCAGTGTGGAACAGTGCAAACTGTGCAGCAACACATTGATGCATTACAATGCCATCCTGTTAAAAAAGGTTAGCCAGGCAAAATGGCTACAATCGCAACATGAGAAAGGGAAACAATAGAAGACTGGAGGGGGAAGTATAGATGCCACGAGGGAGATCCTCTATTGTCCCAAATACTAACATGCAAGATAGTTTGGGGCTTGACTTCATAATTTTTCAGTTGAGGGGGACAATAATATTGATAAAACTGTAAGGCTTTGGCTGGAATTTCTACTGGTAAAGCAGAACCGCTGAGCAGGAAATATTTAATTGATGTGCACCAGTGCTGAAATAGGGTGAAAACATACCTCCCATTTGATAGCATTAAACAACCTTCATCTAATTTTGCAACTGCCATCTCTGCTACTTCCCTTTTCTGGAATATAACAAAAGCCTGACCTGCAGCATAAACAACTAAAAAAATCAAAGTCCAGTAATAGGTAATTCTTTTTACAACAGAAGGGAGCATGTACAGAACAACACCCCCTCCCCCAACACACACACATGAACACAAAAGAAAGCCGTGCTAGCTTAACAAATTTATGATATTTAACGAGTGATTGGCCCCTTTCATTTGTACCAGAGTGAGGGCTGGCAAGTGCAGTCCTTTGAATCATCTTCACAGTGCAACTTTGCTTGAAGGCATGCCAAATGATATCCTGATCCATAGCAATTAAATTATGAGCCTCAAAACAATCTAAGGAACCGTACTGGGCAGCAACCACTACATGGAACATGAAAGTAAACAAGAATAGCCAGCATATACTGTAGGAAAACTACACGGGAAGTGTTTTACTACAATGCAGTTGTGATGTGAAGCACAAATGAATGGAAGAGCATAAAACTAGTAAAGAAAATGTATTCTAGAATTAGAATCACCTCTACTTCTGCTGAAGTATAAGACGGATCCAGATTCTGTAGCAGGACAAGAGTTCCTTGCTCGTGAGCAGTTTGCATGCGTTCTTCCCATGGCTAGTAGGAATATACAAGGCAATTCAAAAATTAGTCTAATGGGTCCCATTTTGACTTGTTTCTAATGACATCAACATTCTATGACAGCTCCTGCATTAAAAATCACTCTTTGTTTTTATGATTGACCTTTGGCCCAACTAGTCCATCCCTGGGGCTAGAGCCTCCCTATATGGGACAGCCCCTACAACTCCAGGATGAGCAAGCGACCAACATCAGATTTTGTGGCCAATAGGCATTGAATCCTACATCTTTAAAGAGTATCAGCAAACGTTGATTAAATAACATTGTTTCATTGGTCCTATAGAGTTTTTGAAAGCAAAATGTCAACAATAAATATTTAGTTAATTGAGATTAATAAATCAATTGAAATCAGGAACCACAGCAAGATTGAGAAAGAGTACTTACAAGTCCTCTAAACCACTTGCTTCTATCCTGTCAACATATCAATAACAAAGATGCAAGTATTAAATATCATTCACCAAAAGTTTCTCATCAACAACAACAAAACAAGCACTGTAAGAGATCAATGAGCACAATAAAAAGCAGGGAATATAAGACATCGATCAGCTAAAAACAAAGGAATTCAGGAAATCAATGAGGCTTGAGCACATCATTCCTTTTGCTGTAATCCAAACCACAAACATATATAGTTTATAATTTGTCTAGAAACCACCCTTTTTTCATCTTCCATCTTTTCTTCGTTCAACATTAATTCTCTTACCCTCTCCTATCCTTCCAGCTCTTCACTGTTGAGTTATTTTTTCTTAATAGAAGTATCGCTGCTAAGTAAATGGTAGTGCCACCCAAAAGACATTAATAAATGAAGGTAAAAAAAGACTCCTGGCGATGCAACTTACAGCTTCTGGCCTGCAAGTGACTTCCTGTACTTGGCAGTTAGTTTTACTGCCCTCCTCTGAAGGCTGTCTTAGAGATGCTTCAGGAAAGTTGCCATTATCAAGTCTAGTAAGCTTCTCATCAGGCTTTGGCCTCTTGGATGCTTCAAGAAACTTGCCATTAGCAAGTCTAGTAAGCTTCTCATCAGGCTTTGGCCTCTTGGATGCTTCAGGAAACTTGCCATTAGCAAGCCTAGTAAGCTTCTCATCAGGCTTTGGCCTCTTGGAAAGGCCGCTGTTGTTCTCATGATGATCTTTAGTGAGATTAGATTTTGATTTATCTTCAGAAGCAGGGGTTGTTTGGGCTACAGACTTGGAGTTGCTGCCATTGGAATCATGACTTACTTTCTGCACACCTTTCACCTTGTTATCATAAGATGCTTTTGCCAAATCATCAAGCTTTGCTTTCTTAGATGGCCGTTCATCTAAGTCACCACAGTCTTTGGCAACTTTTACTTTCTCTTCAATTAGAACCTGATCAGCAAAGACTTTATCAACTTTACTTTTACTCCAGCCAAAATCATCTTTAGAACTTGAAGCGATGATGTCACTCGGTATGCCTTCCTTTTTATCAACTTTAGTCATTTCACCTAACCCTAAATTAGATGCAGAGTTTTCTCCTAGTGAAGATTTCTGGCTGGTCAATGAAGGTTTTATGTCTGAAATTTGCTTAACTTTAGAGCTTGAACTTGCCACCTCACCAGAATTATCTACCAGCTGATCATTTATTTTAGTCACTTCATTAAACTTTACATGTGAACTAGAAGTAGCCTTCTCTCCAAGATAAGATTCTGTCCTGGTCAAAATCCTTGTGTCATTAGTAGCCACAACATTTCCACTTACTTCTTTCTTGTTTGAATCAAGTTTTGGAACACCACTGGAACTCTGATTACCCACTCTGTTCAATAAGAACTTCACTGCAGCAATTGAGATGGAGCAAACATACAGAGTTTAATGAGCATCAAGCAACTGATCAGATAAGAGTACAGGAGAATTGAACACATACCTTCAATCCCAGCAATTTTGTCATCTATCTTATCCAAGATCCTACAGTTCCCAACATCAAATGTACGATAAAAAACAAAGTCAGCCTCTTGAAGTTCTTTATTTGATGGTTGTGGATTCCTACTATCCTTTGAACTGCATACCACATTGCATTTTCCAGCAATTGCTTCCTGGTTTGATGCATGAGAAATTAAGATGACTAGTAGTGCCTCAAAAGCACCAGCTATGTTTCCATTTAAAAAAACAATAAGAAGTTGAAGTCCAGCAGGAAGATTTCTAAATTTCAGTAAAAAATATCAAATCAATGTTTCAAGGCACTAAGAAATAACAATGTTTCATTTCTGTTCAAAAGCATTAAAGTTTATATGCATGATTGTCAGTGGACCACATAACATACCATAAGGACCTATTGAAGATTTGACTATGAATTAAGAATAAAATAGACGTAATTAAAATTGTAAGTATTGAAAACAATACAATTTTTTTAATAACACATTGGGTTATTTTCCTTGAAAAGGCCCAAAGAACCTAAGTAATACTATCCAAACAAAAAACAGAGGACTGCTATATGTCCAACATAATCAAAGAAACCTAAAGTTAAAAATATAACTGATTGTGCCTTCTCTCTCTCTCCCCCTCATGGTGAGAGCAGGCAAGGCCCCTCAAAGATGTCATGCCTTAAGTTTTTCACAGGTCCAATACAGATAATATACCATTGTGTGTTTTATGTTATGTTGACACTGATACCACCAAGGTAAATGATGAGCCCAAGCGACAAAGGGCCCAGAAAATTTAAAGAAAATTAACAGCATGCTTGGCTGCTAATTTTGCTAAATTATGGCACCCTATTTTTCTCTTTTTTGCAAATATACAGCCCTCTGGTTTTCAGTTTTTATTTTGCGCTATAAGACCAATACCTTAGTTTAGCACTTGTGAGGTTACCTGATGAGTATGCTGTTATGAAAGCGCCATGTACAACTTCAACACACAGCACATATTTATATGTGTTCGTTCTAATGTATTAAACATAATGTTATTCCAATAACAATTGTGTCACAAAATTTACACTAGGCTTCCCCACTTCCCCAGTAAGAACTATATGTCATCCAAACAATGTCATTAAATTCATAATAAGTCACCACCAACAAGCCAAAAGTTATATTAAAGGAAGTTATAGTTTAAAATTAATTACCAAACAATATGTCATTAGAGTCATATAATAAGTCACTACCAACAAGCAAAAAGTTATATTAAAGGAAGTTATAGTTTAAAATTAATTACCGAACAATATGTCATTATAGTCATATAGTAAGTCACTACCAACAAGCCAAAAGTTATATTAAAGAAAGTTATAGTTTAAAATTAATTACCAAAGGATTAACATTTGTGCTGCCTACACCTTCACCAGATGCCAGAAACAATTCATTCTCAGCAGTCTTCTCATTTCCAAGATAATTGGAAATCTCATGAGGACAGAAAAACCATAGAACCTTCACTTTCTTTGTCTTGTCAGCATTCTCCCATATCTTTGTGAGCTTCCCAATATAAGGCTCTGTCTCACCTTCCTCGTACATGTAAACAGAATCATATAGAGCATACTCCACACCATCATAGGAGAAAGATTCATAAAATTTTACATCTTTCTTTTTCCCACCAACTCCTCTCTGTTTACCCCACTTAAATTCGATGTTCTCAACTTTTTTTGCTTCTACCATACTCAATAACAGGATATTCTAGATTTTTGTATTCAGTAAAACGTGTAAAACCAAGCTGGAAAAAAAAACAGAAAAGGGGAAAAACATTTCAGAAATAAGCAAGAAAGTTAGAGCAACATCAGACGATAGCTAAAGTAATTTAAACAGATAGTCATGAGGACAATAGGACGTAAAAACACTTGAATTATTTCTAAACCAAACCTTACTAAGGTGGAACAAGTAAATAGCTAGTCCTATATGTAAATACCAATCAAGTGACATCTATAAACACATGCATAATGTATTAGCATTCACAATCCACAGGTCATTTATTCATCAAGATTAATCATGCAGAGTTAGTTAGCCCCGTGATCATGCATAAATTTGTTAACTAGCTTATCCAACTAAACATCTACGCATTCTGAAGACACAAAAACTTAGACAGAGATTATAACACATAATCACAATGTGCGGGTAAATAACATTTCACTGTCAACTGTGAGCTATCAGCAACTTAACTATCTACTCATGAATGCCGCAACCCTCCCTGTTTTTTTTGCCAAAATCAATCTTAGGGTTTTGCCCCCTTCTTTTGATGAAATGAAATGCTGTTATGGTATAAAAAACAGCAGCATTGTAAAATACCTAAGTACTCTGTGATTTTTTACATTATCAAAACAAAAATTAACCCTGGAAACCCTAAATTTATAATGGCATACTAATGCCACAGTAATACTCTGTATTTATGTATAATTAAACAAGCTTGGAACCAAGACAAGAGCAAAAGTATGCAAAATAACACTACATTCATGTATATTAACAGAAAATAAAGTAAAAAATATCTCCTTCCACGTAATTATAATAAAAATCGTCGACTAAATTCATGTGAAACAAAACGATATCGACAAAAAAACGAACTATGTGCTTTTCTCGAACTCCGGATTACGTGATCATCGAAAGATTTTCAAAAGGAAACGGAACCTGAAGTCCAATTGTGTATTGTATGTTCCAGGGAAAGCAAGTGGTGCCGTTTAGCACACGTAGTAAGGCGTCTTCTCGCTCAAAAGCGCAGTGATGGTGACAAATCAGACAAGGAGGAGATTGGGAGAGAGAGAGAGTGGGTTTTTGTTTCTCTGTGAAAACTTAAAACCCTAGCGAAAGCGCGCTTGATTTTATTTTCGATTTTTCTCTGTTTTCTTTTCTTTTTAATTATAGTTTGATTTGATTTGATGCAGGCTCCAGAACATGAAGGGGCTACTGCCTGCTGCCTCTCAGCTAGTAATTGAAAGAGCTACGTGATTTCTACTTTAGTCCCTATGTGTTTGGTAATATGTCACTTAGATTTTCATGATTTAAAATTTTTGATATTGACACTATGATGTGCCGAGTTGCTAAACCCTTAAGAGTTTTTTTTTTTTTTAATAAAAATAAAAATCAAAGCAATGTTATTTAAAAAAGAAGAAGTCAAATTGAATTTGAACAACTCAATTAGGTATAAATAGGTCAATTTGGATCAAATATTTTTAACTTGACCTAGGCTAGAGTCTTGATATTTTTTTAAAAAACAATACCAATCTTATTTTTCAATTATTTGCCTTCCTTTCCATTTTGAAATCTTCAATACTATTGTTTATTATCAAAAAAATTAATTGTTAATTTCCATTTTTGTATGCTAATTTATTGAAATAAAAAATTTCAAATAATAATATCATTTTCAAAACTTAAAAGGACTGTAGCCTATGTCTAGATCATGGTGAATTACAATGATAAATAAATAAACTGTGAATTACAATGGTAAAGTGGCGGTTTGCTATTTATTCTAAAATCATTAAGCCTTGTGTGGGGTAAAATAGTTTTTTCTTTTAAATGGTAAAAAAAATCATTTAAAAATTAGATAAAAATCATTTAATTGTTAATTTCCATTTTCTTTTTTTAAACTTGATTCTGAGAGCTTTATCGTTTTTTTTAAAGAGTAAAATTATTAATTTAACTCTGTTTTTTTTTAAAAAGAAAATATTATTTAAGGGCTTTTTGTCTTTTACTTAATTTAAACATAGTTAAATCATTCCATTCCATTGACCTTCAAATTAAAAAAGCTTGCCCTTCTATTAAGCCTTCTGGATTTTATTATTTTGTAATTCTCGAGTTTTATTGGGGATAATAGGCTCATTTGTTAAATAAGATGGTTTTTTTTTTTTAGCAAAAAGTTAAGAGGCGCGTGGATAATGGCGGATTTTGGATGGCGTCGTCTTATGGCTGAGAGTTTAATTCCAAGGTGGCGAGGGGAGGAGGATGTTATGTGTGTGGACACAAATGGACGGTGGCAGCCATGGTTGGTGGCAGTCATGGTTGAAGTCATAGTCAAATGGTAGGTGCCTAACTTGCCCATCATTGTTGAACAATCATCTCCCTCATCAGCTATAAATAGATGTGTATTGATAGCTGATATAGAGCACGAAATAGAGAGAAACACAGAGAGAGAGCTAAGGGTGAGAGTTGAGAAGTTTTCTCCTCTTCCTTGTTTTCTTGTTTGTATTGCTTTTGAGCTTGATTAATACAAACCAGTAGCTCCGTGGAGTAGGCAAGTTGCCGAACCACGTAAATTTGTGTGTGTTTGAATGTTTGGATTTCCTAACAGAGAAGGACGAGGAGAATAAGATTTTTTTCACCGGAAGCTTTTTTGTTAATTAACTCATTTTCCCTTTGATAACTGTCAAGGAGACTTCACAGTTTGAATATTTTGAACTCTTGAAGTTCTGATGACATTCGTTAATTAAGTTAACAAACATGCCTGAATTTACTTGTCTCACCAGGTCCCCAAGCAGAACAAGAGAAATCATATTCTTCCGGAGAGCAACAAAAATGATGCCTAGCCGTTTGATTCTCTCACAAACAGTGCGCACCCAGCATTACACGGTAAATCATGTCTCCCAAGCTGATTTGGGATAAAGTAGTTTCTTCTACTGATGAATTTTATTAGTATTATCAGTGGGGCCATAAGAATATACAACATCCTTTTGCTGGAAGGAACTCGTAACTTTATGGAGCTTCTCTTAGCTAGTATAGCAGTGCTTGAAATCAATACAAGTTTAACACATCGGCTTGGTTACTGGTTACTATTTATTTTCACGGTCAATTAATCTTTTCTCTGGTTTTTTAATAATGCTTTAGATATCTCACCCTTTTCTTTTCCAATTTAATGGCATGAAGTCTGTTGGAAATCGAGTTGGAGTTTCAGAAACATTTTTGATGCGGATGGCGCATGGAGCATATATGTTCAATTTATATAAACAGATCAATTGATAATACGATAGGTTTTTGTGCCAGCAAGTATGAAAACCAATCTGGGGTTATGAACAAAAGTGTGACTTCATCAGATGAACAGACAATTAGGGTGAGCAAAAGATTTCATGTTGCTCTCATCTTGTCAAGACTTGTGCAGGTGTTTCGTCCTTTTCCTTTCTTTCCTTCAATCTGATTAGTAAAACTAACCTAGTGAACCAAATATAGTCTTCTATATCCACATCTTTTTGAGTACATCTATCTTTCGTGTGCGTTGGCTTAAAATACTATGTGTGCATTGCATGCATTAAGAATATGCATTCTTGGCTACTTTTTTCATCCAGAAAAAGTATATGTATCCAGTAGTCTGCTTAGATTTTCTCATGGTTAGCTGGGTATGATACCTAATATTTCTTTATCATGGGTTGTGTTTGCTTTTGCTTTCTAATAAATGCTGTCTCTTCTTCTTCTTCTTCTTTTTTTCCCGTTTCCCTGCTTTGCTGAATAAACAATATTATTTACATTTTTGCATAAAGTAAGCACCGATACCGAGGTTTGTGAAACTTTTAAAGTTGCTAGAGGCATGGTTCAATCCTTACCAGAAAATGCTGGAAGGTTTGCATCTGTGGCTTTGTGAAATACTTGGATGCCATGATCTCGAGGGCCTGGTTGTGAAGTTCCAAAATTGTGTTTCATTTGGAGTGAGCAGAGATTGTGGAACTGGCTGATATTCCATATGTTAAGGAAATTGATTCCTCAACACAAAGTCATAATAGTTATGTGTCATTTTGTTGATGTTTCAAAGTTCCTGGTTAATATTCCAGAGATAGCCATTATTTTCATTATTTCATTTGTAAGGTTCTTAAGCAAGGACACTCTATAAAGCAGGGTTGCGTACACCTCAAGCTATTGCTGAAGCATCTTTTCCCGAAATAGGCAAAGCACTTATTGAATTTTCATCATGGACTGCGCAAGGTGAGCTTAGAAATTTCAGTACATTGCCTCTTATGTGATTTCTGCTTTTATCTGAGATAATTTTGTGACCATTACAGAATCTATTTATCACATATTTTTTTCCTACTTTGAGAGGTTCACACCTTTTATGTTTGGAAGAAAGAATCACAGCTATATGACCATCATGCCAAGCGACAACAAATTCTAGAATATTCTTGCATGCTTTTGGCTTATTAATTAATAACTGATGGGTTTCTTAGATAGGAAAACTATAAGTTTCTTGATGGTGTATAAGAAAAAAAAAAAATTCTTGGTTCAGATTGCGTGAATGTTTGTTTTAAGAGTTTGTGATTGTATATTCAGCATAGGTTTGTGGGTTTAGGATTTTAATGGTTTAACATGTAGCTTTTAGGTTTTGGTGCCTAGAATTTTGGGGGTAAGGTTTCATTCTTAGTCGTTATTCACCCATGGATTTCTGATCTAAAGCTAAGTACCTCATGCTTAATATCATACTTGTAAATTGTAATGGAACTTTTCTGAAATGTACCATAATGTGCCCAGTACATGCCTTCTAATAGAGAATTTGTGTCTCCTACTGGCCCGCCTTCTGTAATTGTTGTCTCTGTTGTGTAGCATGCATTTATAGATTCATTTATCAAATATTTGGATTTACTGTGACTTAGACAAGTTGATGAAATGGTTGCAGAGGGTCACAAAGACGCATGAAATAGGGAATTGCAAAGAAAATCATGAATGATGCGCACAAAATTGTAATAGACAAAGCAGAAGAGGCAGGGGTTTTTGCTTTCGCAGCTTTCAAATCACTCAGATTCAATGTTCCGCAGTTTTCTCCGCCTTAATTATCCAACGCTCCTGAAAATCTTGTTCAGCAAGGAACTGCAGGTACCTTGTTCGGGGATGATTCCAATATTGTTTTGCATGTGGACCAAAGAGATCACACTTCATCTATGCTGTTAATAGAAGGTAGTAAGAATTCTGGTAAAGTTACTCTGGGAACTGGATAAGACAAATTAACAAACACAGTCAGCGTTAGATTGGTAATTGCTGCAGAAGGAAGCTCAAATGGTCTGATTCAATTCAACGCTGGTGCTGAAATTCTACAGTTCCCTGTCCAATTAGGACAGAATGGCGATCATAAGAATAATGCAGAGGCACAATCCTCTCTGTCCAATTAGGACAGAATGATGATGGAACTGAGATCAATGACAGGATCATTGATACCAGAGTGCAGGAGCAATGTAGTAGAGAAAATTTAAGTAGTGATAATAAGGACAGTGCTTGTGAGAAGGGTCCTATTAATGTAAGAAATATTTCAGGTGGATTTGATTCTTTGTTATATCTCCGGCATGCTACCCGAGAATTCTATTTTGATATCCACTACAACAAGTGATCGGAAGTAAAATCTGTCACCTCATTTGAAATACATGGTATTGCCATCTGCTGGGAAAATTCTCCTGTGCACCACATCAATCTTCCTAAGGATCTACTGTGGTCTCATAATCGAAGGAATGACTCCTCACCTCCTAGTGCATCTAGTGGCAGAAACAATACTCACCCACCTGAGAATTGGTTGGAGATAGTTCGACAGAGATGGAACAAAATTGGAGAAATAATGGGAAAGGGAGGTGTTCCAAAATTTATGTGTAATTTGGAAGTGCAACTTCAGGTACTCAATGATGCTGTTGTTTCCATTCAGAGATATGGTCTTTCAAGGAAAGTCTCCGTTCCTGAACTCATAGACAGTTTGCACTTAATGCTGTCCCCTATTAATATTAAAGAAGCAATCTACACGTGCATTGTGGCATGGATTCTTTGGCCTGATGAGGAGAGAAGCTTCAATCTGAATTTGGAGAAGGTAATGTTAACTGGCTGTATTTAACAGCGTGAATCCAAATATTAGCATATGTAGACTGTCTTTGAAAGGGGACGTTTCTTTTTCTTTTTACAGTTAGCTACTTCGTCTTGTGTTCTTTCCTGTTCCACTGAAGTATTTTTAATGGTGAAAAGGCAATGAAACTCTAAATCCCTTGTTAATTATGCATCACTTCAAACTGGTTTCTTATTGTTATGATGTTGCAGGAAGTCAAGGGAAGGTTATCCAGTGAGGCTGTGGCAGCTGCTATTCGGAATGGCTGGTGGAAGAATCAGATGTGAAGAGTTGCTCATAATGGTTGCTGTCGACCGTGTTGCAAAATTACAAGCCCTTTGTTTTGAAGTTTCTGACTTTAGAGGGACTCGTTGAAGCTCTCAAGAACATTGAAATCCCGCATCCTGCTGGTAAATATTCTATTGCTTTCAGCTGTACTTAAATGTAATCTTTGTTTCTTGGTATTGAAACTTCACATGAGGTTCCAATAAAATTCAGAGGGTAATTGATTAGTACTCAAAAGTGCATTTTTATCATGGTTTTAT
>SRLM01000355.1:0-81614 GCA_015708895.1 Populus ilicifolia
GGCCAGTATCTTCGAGATTATTGCTTGGAATGATGATCCGTGCTGTCAAGCTGTAGATTATGTTTTGACGAACAACATACTAGAAAATGATGATGATCCAACGGTGAACGAAGAAGATCAAGCTTAAACAAAAACCCAATTCACTCTGCTGCAACTAAAAATGCAGAACAGTAGAAATATTACGAGATCAATATCTCCCACCTCGTTGATTAGAATGAAGATCCATTCGGTCAATGTTTTGAGAAGGTTGGCGTGAACAACATAGTAAGAAATGAGGACGATCCAACGGTGGACGGAGTAGATCTAGCTCCAGCAGTTTGGTCTCTAATCTCTCTCTCTCTCCAGATATCTCTCTCCAGATATCTCTCTCTCTTTCCTTTAAAAAAAGTCAAGATTCATTTTAAACTTGAAAATGATCTTTTTAAATCTTAGGCTCCATATAAAAGTTATAGGCTTATGTCTTACCTTTCCATCCATATAAAGTAGACCAAAATCTGAGATCTACAACTCCAGATATGACCCAATTATAGAATAGTGTTCCGGTTTGGATTGCACCAACATCTCTTTTCTATGTTTGGCCATCTCTTCGTCCTTTCAATTTCAATTATTAAACTTATCAATCAATCCTTTTATTTATATGATAGACCTGCATTAAAAATAAACATTTAATATAAATTAAAAGTATCTTATATTGTTAGATATGTTATTATGAAACATGCTTTAATTAAGGAGTTATTAATACTTCAAGTGCAAAATAATGGTATAAAACCTTGATAAAAATATATTTTTAAGTATTAATCACAAAACATATTATTACGGTACAAAACTTGTTTAATTACATATAAATGGATTATAAAAATCAAATCACCCCATATTTTATGCAGGAATGAATTGTTTTTTTTTTCATTAACATGGATGTTTGGGTCAATTTGCACGTACCTCGACTAATCTTTTAAACTTTAAAATTAACGATTATATAAGTTTTTAGTGGTAGTGAGAGGATTCAAACTCGTGTTTATTAAAGAGTAAATTTAAGATCTGACCAATTAAGTTGCACTTTAAAATTTTTATGGAGAAATTGTTAAATAATATAAATGGGAAAAGTGAAGAAAACTTGATAGAAAAATAGTATAAAGACAAGTGTTAATTGGCAATTATTTCGAAATGGATGGAGATAAAATTTGATTATGAGATTGATAGTAAAGTAATAAAGATCACAATGGAACATATATAACGAGACCACCAACTACTTCTTATTACGAGCTAGTGTACTTGTGATAAAAATAAGAAACTAGTTTGTAAATAACAAAATTATCATGAGACAAAGTGCTTCGATTATCTTTGTGGCCACAAGGAAACCATTGCGATAGTGTATCTCGTGATCTCCCCTCTAGTTCTCACCTTCATGAGCCGTAGGTTTGCTTCCGGGTGCAATACTTGAGGACAAAAATTAAGATTTTGTCCTTTGAATGCCGTTCACTTTTGGAGATACAAATTTGGCATGACATGATAAGGGATAAATTCAGATCGTGTGCACGAGCAATCTTTAATAATTCAAAGACCTAGGAAGGAAAAGCTTATTGGGTTTTCTACTCCAACAATTCTCTTTTATGCTGCTTCAAATCATTTCTTAAATAAACTCTTTATTAACATCAAGACTGCTATTATCATTAAAAAAAAATTGTAAAAATAAATTAATAAATGTTATGTTTTATAAAATGGGTGTATGACAAATTTATCAATATTAGATCAAAACTCAAGATAGTTCTCCAAGTGAAGTTAATTGGACATGGATATACCATATTCCTAGGAAGTCAGAGCTTCAACCCAATCTCTCATATTAGATGATTTTTCCCCCCTTAATTATTACACGAAGAAAGCCCCCTAGAACATTAAATTATGTTAAATGCTTGTGTTTGGATACAAAAACGTTGATCAATGTGCACTATTGGGTGCAATTCTTTGTTTTTCTTTTTTTTTTAGAGAGAATTTTAGGTTCAGTCTTAATATTCTTTATTTCTATTTTTATTCCTTGTGAACAAATCTCCATAAAGCAAAAGGAAATCATTATTAAATTAAAAAAAAAAACAATTTCTTTCTTGATTGAAAGGTCCAAAGAATTTTAAACTACACAATGAAACAACCATTTATTAATACAAAACTATAACAATTATGAAATTTTGAAATGAGTTTTATCTCACTAAACATAATCAATGAATACAATACAAAAGCATGCATGCTAGAAGAAAACATAGGAAATTGTGTATAAATTTTGAAAGGTTTTAAAGAAAATAAAACTAAGAAATGACATGTTTATTTTTATATTTAAAAAGTATTTTTAGATTAAAATAATATTTTTTAATATTTTAAAATCATTTTAATTTACTAATACCAAAATAACTTTTAAAACATAAAAATATATTATTTTAATATATTTATAAATAAAAAAATACTTTAAAACATAACTATAACCATTCTTCCCAACAGTTATAAAAGCGCAAAACCAGCCCCCCCCCCCCCCCCCCCACCCANCAGTGCTGTTCATTGCACCCGTGCACAACCTCTGCTGATAACTCCCGGATTCAAGCAAGAAAAGGGCTCCCTAAAACCAAATCCCTGGCTAGGAAGGAGACCTCGTGAAAATAAAAATAAAGAACAGCAACCAATGAGGAAAAGTCTAAATTTTCTGCGTGTCAGAATCAGTGTAGCCCTTCTTTTCAATTTCCGTATCCTATATGGTAAAGTAGTAAATGGTGTCACAATTACACTCGCATATAATCAATCAGCATTTGCCACTTTCAAAGGTTTGTCCTTTCTAGCATCCGTCCATCTCCAGTTCATCATGCAAAGTACCCTCTTTTTTTATTTTCCTCTTCCTTTTCTCCGCTGGTCAGAGTTGAAGAAATTGGGTCAGCTTGGGCTCTATATATATTGAAAAAACAATAGCACTCAGTATTCAAAATATATTATAACATAATAATGATTATTTGAAAAAAAACCAATGAACTTGGTTTTAAGGGTAATAATATTATCTCTTCATAAGAATCTATTAGTCATTTATAAATTAAAAGAAATAAATTAGGTTTGTATATTTTAAAATATACAAAAATAACTAAATTATTTTTAAAAACCAATTTATTTAACTAAAAGCTAGTAGCTTTTCACTTTCTAAAGCAATGTAACATGATTAGATAACCTTTCAAAGGAAATTTCTTTAGCTGGTGTCGGAGGCTTCTTTGTAATTTTATATTGGTTTTTTAAGTTAAAATCAAGTTAATTAAAAAACTATTTATTATTTTAATAAATATTAAATATTAAATATTATTAAACATCCAAAAGTAGTTAGTACGACCAAATAAATAGAAGAAACCCGTGTTATTCTGGTTATGTGTGAGGTGTCTTTCTATAGTCAAATATCTCTTTTCATAACGGTGATGAAAGCATCCCCATATCTTTTTCATGGTGGTCAAATGTGTCTGTATGGTAGAGGAACATTGAGCTTCAATGGTTTTTCTTCTCTTATCATTTCTCTTTTCTCTCTCATCGTCTCATGATAGACACTTGTTTTTTAAAAATTTAAAATGTCATGTTAGTTTGAGTTTATATCAGTTTTGATCCTTACTTTTTATTGATATTTGTTTTGCATTTAATGCTTTATGAAGTTGATTTTATTTTTTAATTTTATCTATTATTATTATTTATTTCATTTATTTTCTTGTATCAAATTTAGTTTTTATTCTTTTTATAGCTATTTTTTTGTTTTTTTAATCCTTGATCATTTTTTTTTTCAATTTTGTCAATTGACAGTTTTGCTTTATAATATTTTCATGTTAGCCTTATATGAGATAATCTCAATCTCATAACTTAAATCACAGGTTTCAATAATTAGTCTAGTTAATCAATCTAAATTTACTCACGTTTTTTTCAATTTTTTTTAGTTTTGTCTTTTATTATTTAGTTTACTTAAGTATTGACCTTCATTATTTTATTATATTTTTTTGGTACGCGATTATCTTAATCTCATGCTCGAGCTGTAAATTCAACATCCTAACTCAAGTTAGGTTTTTATATCGTTTCTAAAAATTGATTTTTTTTCCAGTTAGTCATTGAATATTTAATTTGTTAGTAATTAAGCTTTAAATTTGTATTTATTTTTCTCTTCATGAATTTATCATGTTCTCATTTAATTTTTATTTTATTATCGAATAAGATTATTGAGACCTTTTAAGAATATTTAGAAACTATCTTTTTATAATATTAATACAAGTGTATTTTTCTTGATTAGTCATTGTTATTTATTTTTGTTTTTTATATAGTTATATTAGTAAATTAACTAAATTTATTTAACCACTAAAACCGTAGTATGGTTGAATAATATTGTATGTATGTATTTATGTGTGTGTGTGTTATATATTGACTTTTGCTTCTTCTTCTTTTTTTTTGCTTTGTTTTCTTATGAATATATTTTGTTTAAATTTTTTTGTTAAAGTTAATTTTTTTTCTATTTAGTTATCAAACTTTCATAACATAGATTTTGAGTTTGACAAGTTAACCTATTTTTTTTCTAGTTGTTCTTTTTAACTAATTTTTTCATCTAATTTAGTTTGTTAACGTTAATTTTTTTTTTTTGTTGTCAAACTTTCATGACATGAATTCTGAGTTTAATGGGTTAACCCAACTAATTCTAGGTTAACTTGTAATTTTTTTTTCTATTTAGTTATCAAACTTTCATTATATGAATCTTAGGTTTGAAAAGTTAACCCAATTAATTTATATTTTTTTCCTTTCTTTTTCATTAGTTTTTTCTTCATGTATGCTTTTTTTCTCAATTTTTTCTTTTAAATTAATTTTTCTTTTGTTTGGTAGTTTTTTTTATTTTTAATTAGTTTTTTAAAATTTAGTTTATTAATATTAAATTTTTTTCTATTTAGTTATCAAATTTTCATAATACTGATCCTGAGTTTAACTAGTTAATCTAGTTAATTTAGATTTTTTTTTCTTTTTATAGGTTTTTTCCCTTGTTTTTTTTATTTTTAGTTAATCTTTGTTTTTTTAATTTAGTTTATTAATATTTTTTTATATTTAGTTATCATCCTTTCATAATACGAATCTCAAGTTTGATGAGTTAACCTGATTTAGTGGGTTAACCCAATTGACTCACATTTTTTTTCTTTTTCTTCATTAGCTTTTTCCTTACAATTTCATCTTTTAATATTATAATTAACTCACAGTGAAAAGGTCGGGTAATTTTTTTTTGCTTTTTTAATGAATATTTTTTATTTAATTAAGTTTGTTAATATTATTTTTTTATATTTAGTTATTAAACTTTCATGATACGGATTCCGGGTTTGATGGGTTAACCTGAATTTTTTTTGTTTTTTTAATTTAGTTTGTTAATGTTAAATTTTTTTTTATTTAGTTATCAAATTTTTATGAAATGAATCCTAGGTTTGACGGATTAACCCAGCTAATTCCGGGTCAACACATAAATTTTTTTCCTATTCAATTATTAAACTTTTATAACATGAATGTCAGGTGTTACTGGTTAACCTGATTTGAAAGGTTAACTCAGTTAATTTAGATTTTTTTTCTATTTTTTCATTAGTTTTTTCTTCATGTAAGTTTTTTTCTTTTAAATTAATCTTTTTTTTAGTATTTTTGTGTTTTTTCTTTTTCCTTTTTAATTATTATGTTTTTTTTTAATTTTGTTTGTTACTATTAACTTTTTTCATGTTTAGTTATTAAATTTTCATGACACGGATTTTAGGTTTGATGCATTTAGTTTGATAGGTTAGGTTGGTTAATTTAGATTTTTTTTTTCTTTTTCTTCATGTAGGTTTTTTTCCCTTTATTTTTATATTTTTAATTAATTTTTTTGTTTAATTTAGTTTATGACTATTAATTTTTTTCTATTTAGTTATCACACTTCCATGACATGAATTTCAGGTTTAATGAGTTAATTTAATTTAGTGGATTAACTCAGTTAATTTAGATTTTTTTATTGGTTTTTTCTTCCAATTTCATCCTTAAATATTGTAATTAACTATAACTAAAAGACATCTATCTTTTTTCTTCTAATTTTATGACACAAGTCCTATGTTTGATGGGTTAAACTAATTGATTCAATTTTTTTCTTAAGTATTTTTTATTTCAATTTCATCATTTAATATCAATTTGATTAAGAACTAAACTTTATGATTAATTTTATTTATTGTTTATTAGATTATTGTGGTTTCATAACGGAATTTTACTATATTCCTCCTTGCAAAACACTATTCATCATGATAATGTTTTATTTTATTTTTTTAATTTTATTTTTTTTAATTATCATACTTTTACAACATGATCTTATAGTCAAACTCATATCCAAGATTCTGGATTTGATATTATAACTAAACCTATTTAAACTTGGATTATATAAATTTAATATTGTTATTAATATTATAAATATAATTTTTGGTCAAGCATGCCAAACAAACTTAATTTTTTTAGATATAGTTTTATAAAAAAGTTTAATACTTTTAAATTTTAATTGTTTTAAAATTTTATATATATATATATATATATATATATAACATGTAACCTAACAAGGCCACTTTTCTAGTGTATCAATATAAAAGATGACTGAGATGGCCCTTTTGTCCACCTTCTTTCTTTGTTTTTTTGTTTTCTTTCTCTTTCTTTTCTGGAATGTTGTCTTCGTTTTATATTCTAGAGAGAACCATGCGCGAGTTGATAGAAATAAGAGGATGAAGTTGCAGGATTCAAGGTTAGTTAGTGAAATTAACCTTGGATAACATGATCAGATTCTCTCTCCTATGTGCTATATATATATATATTTGTTTTTGGCGGATCTGATCTCATTATATATGATATATCTATCTGAGGCAAAATTCTTTTTCTACATCAGAATATCTTTTCAGCAGAATTTGGCCGTTTCCTCATTCAACACCGTCTTGCATTTTCGTTTCTTTCGCTTCTCTTTCAATGGAAGCGGTCAATGCAAACACGTGAATTTTAATATAAATCATGGTGAATGTTAATTTGTAGGTGCAGTTTGGAGCTAATTGTGTTCCATTGCAGCATCATTTCTTGGCAGAGAATGCGATAACGGGACGATCCTCTAGAGTCCAAGGTAACCACCTAAACCTTGGCAGCCTGATTTGATTTCTCTCTTGCTTTCCGCATATATTCATTTGATCTATATTCTTTCCACTGCAAATTCAGATGCTCAATCGTAGAAATATTTCCCAGAACGCAAAAATGAAAAGACCATGAAAATGCCAACGAGTAGAATCATCAGACAAATGAACATGAAAATGCATTTTATTACAAGCCATGCCATTGGGTGGCGTCGCTCTTAACGAACACCACTCCTTTTACAGCGCAGTAGCGTCCTGGAAACCCCAGTAGATGGAAAAATTGAAATAAAGACTTAGGAGAGGTGCCTTCTAGGGTAACCTCAAACGGTCTTCCCCGGGCTCGATCTGGTAAAACAAGGCACGTTAGAACGGGGGTCGGTGCAAAATACTCGGTCAAAAGGATAGGTGGCATGAGGTTTTCATAGGTCCTAGGTTCAGAGGTTTTACATTTGCAGGGCTGAAAAGATAAAGAAACGCTAGCATGCACACACGTGGCAAGTGGAATAAATTCTCACAGTTGGCCCCCCCTCCCCCCTTCCTCACTCTGCCAAAAGATTTGTTTTGTTTCGAGAGGAGGCAAAGAGGAAAATGCCTTGGCATTCGAGAGTCAGGCCCATCATAGATTGGGAGCTCAAAGTCTTTTGTGGGCCAGTTTATCTTTAATGTCCAGCCCACCATTATTGACTTTTGGGCCCATGAAAGAGGGACTCCTCTTTAAGTTTTTCCACTGCGCTCTGTTTCACTAGGACTTTTCCTGTCATAGAAATTTAATAGCTAATAGTCAAGGACCCAACAAAATATGATGGGTCTGATCTCATGAAACAAAAATACAAAACTTCACAATAGCTTTAGACTTGTTTCGAAATTCAGGAGTTTCATACTTGGGCTTCTACCATTCTTGTCTCTCTTTTCTTTTTAAACCTCTATGCTTCTTATTTCTATTTTTGTTTTCTTTCACGTATGAATTTACATCTAACTTTTTCGTGATAGCTTGTCTTCTTTAACACTAACCTTATTATTATAGTTGTCGTGGCAGTCGTTGTCGACATTGTCGTAGTTGTTGTCGACATCGTTATCATCGTCATTGTCGTTCTCATCAACATCATCAGTTTTAAAAAAGTTAATTAGATCCAATGTCGTTCATTGAATTGCATTTCTAACTATTTGAATAAGAAGAAAAAGTTTCTTGATTTATTGTGCAATAATAAGCTGGTTACTGGGATTTTTAAATGAGTTTTGAAGAAAAAGGGGATGCCGATCCAAGAATACCCATCTGTTAGGTTATTGGAAATTGCGTGGACATCAATGGACATGAAAATTTAGATGAAACTTTGAAAGCTGAGTGATGATTGAGGTACTTGTCCTTTCCTACGTATTAGCTTTCATGTTAAGTTCCTCAACAGTCAAATCCAAAAATGCCACTGATGCTTTTAATTAGTCATGCTTTATGGCCTTCTTAATATATTCTTGATGATTATCTTAAAAAAAATTAATTAGTCATTGCATTTAATGTTAAGAATACCTGTTTTCAATCCTAGCGCTGCTTCTGAATCATTATAAACTCAATATCTATAAATACTCTAATTTAATTTAAAAAAGTATTTTATTGGTTTTCAGATAAATTCTAGCGTAATTCAATAAATACAGCATAGTAATTAAATAAATAAAATTAATTAATAACTAGTTTTTTCCAAATAACCGACATGGCATTGGCAAAATTATGCACATAATGATTATAAGGTCAGAAGATATAATTAATTTAGAAAGAACTTTTAAAAATTAGAATTTAACGATTGAATAAAGAAATTAATGACTAATTATTTGGAAGATGAATAAATATAACCCACTAGTCATTTGCAAAATTATGCACTCACAATAAGGAAAGAAAATATAATATATTTAGAAAAACCTTTTTAAATATATTTTGAAGTTAATTATAATATATAATTATTAAATTGCAAATTTTTAATACCCATGTGCTATTTTTAATAATAATTAAATAGACATATATGATGATATTTGTTAATAAACTATTATGTATAAAAAAGGAATTAATGTCATTAATAAAAATCCTACAGGCCATAACAATTTCTAAATGAAAATGTAAACGATCAAGATGGAAATGGAAGCTTTTGTAAGTTTTAATAAACCAAATTCAAGTATAAGATAAGGAGTATATTACAAAATTCTAGAGTAAATGAAATGTATAGATATATGTTTATACTTTGACATCTATGGATTAAAATAAAAAACTTTAATATTGTATGAACTTGGATGAATTTTAAATATACCAAACTACACTAATTTAAAACCAAATGCATGTAGAAAACTATAGTTGAAATTTTACATATCTACTAATGTATACTAGACTTGCATCCTACTATGTTTAGCATCTAATAAATAAACTAACTAGCTAATAATTCAAATTCTTTTAAGAAATTTGAAGTAGAGAAGAGATGTGAGATAGTGACGCAAACCGATTTCAAAGACTACAGTTCTAGAGTTATCAGAATATGACTTTGTAGGTCTTCAAAATCTAAGTTGAGACTTGCCATCAACTAAAAAAATCATATTCTTCTCAATTCTTTTTCATAATATAACAGCATTAGTAATGTCTGGATGATATATTTCCAGTTCATTCCCCAAGCCTTTAAGGCTTCCCAATAGCTGAACAAAGAGCTTTCCTTCCTGGTGAAGGTTGGCAGCCTCATGATGAATTTGAAATATTTTGGAAGTATTATTTTGGTTTGTCAAGAATTGCATCCTATAAGTTCGATGATGATTTTGAGAAACTAAAAATCTCAACAAGGTTCCTTTCCATATAGTTAAGGATCTAAGACATGACCAACTAGTTTTTAAAAAGCCATGCTGCATATTCTAGATTATCAACTTCTGGGGAAATGATAGAAACATGGGGGAATGATAGAAACATTTATAAACCCCAACTTAAATCTTCCACCAGAGCAATAGTGATAGCCCTTGACTAAGAAAGATAATTGAATACATTCAATAACACAACTCAATTTGCTAAGATGTGTTGTTATCATCAGAACAATTTGCTAGTGCAGAGACCTTTGATCAAATATCATTGGCAACCTTTAAGTGGTCTTCCATGACAACACCACTATGTCTTTCTATAGTATGAGAATTCAAATACTATGATCTAATACCATGAAGAAATTTGAAGCAAAGAAGAGACGTGAGATAGTGTAACAATAAAACAGAGTTCTACATTCATACTTTCTTATGTTATACATATGAATATACATACAAAGGGAAAAACTTGCAGCAAGGAAAGACAATCGTACGTATCTTTTCTCCTAACAGTATGCTAAGATTATATGCTAATAATAAATACACAGTTATATTTAAACTAGGTAACAAATAAGTTATACTTGGTAATAGCATAATAGTAAAGATCTTCAAAATCATTTTAGTGTCTCGAAGACCTCCTTTCAAGCTGGATTCAGTGTATTGGTAGATCCAAACTTATTTAACAACTGATAAAATTGAGTAGAAGGTAAGATTTGAGTGAGCATATTAGTTAATTGATCATATGAGTTATTATCTCTTCTATAATATGTTTGAAGAGACTTTTTTAGTTTGTTGGCTTCATTTTCAGTAAATATTTTATACTTTATGCTCATTATTACATTTTATATAACTAGAAAATTGATTAATAGATATTTATTCTTGAAGATCTTCAGTTTTTTATATATAAAAACTGACTTCATATTCAACTAAAAAATATATCATAAATTATAAGTTGCCAAAACAATAATCAATCTTATTTTATTATATATTTCAACAAAAACAAACTTTTATACTTTTGATTATAACTTTAAGCTACCTAACTTGTTTTATATTCATTTTACACTAATAATTTTTTATTTTTTTAGAAGCTTTGTCAACTTTCAAAAGTTAGTTTTTTCAATAGTATTAATTTGATCGTCATCAACCTCTTACCATTTTGTTTCTTTAATGAAATTTTCAAAAGTAATAGGTCACAATCTAAGGATTAGGAAAAATGATAAAAGGAGTGGAGATAGAAAATTATTTAAAGGATAAAGAGACAATTTTGGAGTTAGAAATGAAAAATCCAAGATGTTTTTTTTATACTAGTAGAAATTAACAGTATTTTCAATTTTCTACTTTCTATTAAGCCATAGCCATGCGTTGTTAAATTAATTGTTTTAATTTCTTACACATATTTATGTAGCTAGCGTTAATCAAATGACCATGTTTTCCTTGCACCTACTTTGATTCCCACCGTAAATCTATCCCGATCCTTTATTGCTGTCTTGCCATATCTGTTAAGATATTAGTTTGACTATATATTAGTTGAAATTCTAGTCCATGGAGAAACTTTTTATAAAAAAAGATTTGTATTTATAATTTGTATTTAATTGATTGATTGAAATTCCTATTAAATCATGATAGTTTGAGCTTGTAATCTCTTTATAAATATAAGGGACAACATATTTTAAATTCAAAAGAGTGTTAAAAATCAATCATTAAGTACTTAAAATGTTAAATACTTGAGAATTTAGTATTTTTAATAATTAGTATCAAAGCAAAATAAACAGGTGGATAATCAATCTTAGTTATTTCATAATCTTTTATACATATAGGTTTTTTTTATTGTAATCTTTGCCATGGGTTGTAGTACGTTTTTCAAAGTTTTTGCTTTTCTTTTATTATTTTTATTAGTTAAATGTTTTAAAATATTTTATTTAACACCATTATTATTTCATATCTAAAATTCAACTGTATAAAAATTAACATCATAACTTTTAATAATTTTCTTGGTAGTATAATATAAAAGGGATAAAGAGAGTACTTAAGGAATGAAGGACAAAAAAAAACATCATAACTAGTGAAAAGATAAAAAGTTATTTAAAGGATAAAGAGAGCTTTTGAGATAGAAAATAAAAGCAAAGTTTAAACATATTACTTCTCTTAGGAGAAAAAACAGAAAAAGAGTTGGAATAAATTGCTTTAGAAATGAAGAAACTTGATGTTGAGAGAATGGAGATAAGTTTGGACTGTGAGGTAGGGGATCAAGAATGGGCAATGCTGAATAAGTCCTTCGAGAGACTCAAGGATCACATGCAGAAATTAGAGAAACAAAGGAAATTGTTACATGGAGATAGAGTAGATTTATTTTCAGATTTAGCAGCAAAATTTTTATCGATAAATTAAAACTTGCCTTGGATGATATGGAAGTGGCAAAGATGCAAGAATCCAATATGGAGTCAAGCCGATAGAAAATACCTGCAATAAAATGTTTGAAGCAACAAAATACTGATTTGGTTTCATATAGAAAATTAGATATTGCCAACAAGGTGGGTGGATTCAACTCTCCTACACAACAAGGTGTTGCTTCTCCCATTACCTCTCATCGTTTTTCTTAGATAAAGCGTTGCACTGAATTGGTCTTCAAAAACTTCCCTAAGAATCCATTGATGAAGAGTGAGGAATTTGGGACGTCTGGCCATGAAGATACAAGTTTGACAGCTGAAAAACAGGATTCTTCCAGTGGATACCGTGGGCAAAAGCTCAAGTCAGTACAAATTTTTGACTAGAGTCAACCTATTAAATATGTTCATAATTATGATTCAAAAGTGATACTCGAAGGAGATATTTCTAAAGAAGCATGCTGTCTTAAATATGATATGATGGAAGTTGCAAATGAAAGGTTGCATTGCCAATTCCTTATCTAGCACAATAAGTTGGAAGGAAACGATGAGTTGACAACTTATTCTTAGATAATTTACCAGCACAAACATGGAATCCATCTCTAGAGAGTCCCTCGCTACTAAACTAAGTATTTGATACATTAGTGACAGAAAATAATATAAATTAGATTTTGGGATTTTACTTAAGAACTTAAACTTATATGTTGAATTAATTCTTTGATAATTAGTTCAAATCCTAATTTAAATAGAAATCATTGATAATAAGAAGAGAAATCATATTTGGAAATCTTGTTCTACTATTTAGTTAGAATCTTGTTGTGTAAGTTGCACTCAGAATTTGCTGAGAATCAATTGATAAAAGCTTTTTTGAAAGTTAAATAGTGTTTTCAACAACATTCCTGGTCGCAAAACTATTTACCAGCACAAACATGGAATCCATGCGGCACTTGTTCGTTTAATCCACTACTATACCACCGTCGAGCATCTCTGGCTATAACTGTATAGATGAATCTTTCACCGACAAGAGGTACGTAGCCTTCGTCGTCATGTATTTGGGGGCATAGGAACTGAGGACTTAATCGAAAGTGTTTGTCCCCATCAATAAACACAGCTATCATGGTCCTCCCCAGAGAAAAGTAGGTACCCAGCTAAACAAAAGGACTCGAAAATATCAAAATCATAAGTGGCACAGTGGATGTTAGATAGAATTGAAGTCGAGTGTTAGAGATGGGACGAATGACCCAAAAGGCAGGCCTGTGGTGCAGTTAATTTTCTTGCACAAATAATGAGTTACATTGCATATCCCCACATAAAATGAAGGGGCAGTCATTTCATTCTATCCACTGCACGCATTGTGTACTACTTTGTGTTGCCCTTTTCTTTTTATCTTTCTTTAGTTGGTCTGATAATTGGGTCGCTCTTTTTTGGTGTTTTCCACTTCTTCAAAAATGGTCCAACCACTAGAAGGAAAAAAGAGATATCTGTCAAGACATGGCTACGAAATTCCAACTATGATTCCTGTCATTCATGGTGCAACTCAACCTTTGCCTCCACTCAGAAATGCTTTCTTCTTCTCTCTCCTAGGGTTTTCTTTTTTTTTTTTTTTNNNTTTTTTTTTTTTTTTTCCTGGAACTGAGGTAGCAGAATGTGATTCCCCACCCAACACTCACTCTCTCCCTCTAGGGCTCTTTTTTATTTTTATTTTTTTATTCAAGAATTCCTCGAATCTAAACATGTTTGATGATGTCTGCAGTCTCTGTGAAAATCCTAATCTTTTATCAGTTTAACACTCAAGGGTTTACAAGGCGCACGCAACCTCTCTCGCTCTCGCTCTGCCTCTGTATGGGTGGAAATCATTCTGCGGAAAGGGTTAATTCTTAAGTCGAGCCATGCTTTGTTGGCTTGATCAATGCTTGCGTATTTGGGTTATGCCCATCGGATTCATCTGTTTTTTAAGGACATCTGGCAGCAGATCTCCTTTCTATATAAGTTAGGGTTTTGGCTAACTGGGATTTCAGAGATTTAGCTTTTCTGGGAAATTTAAAGCCATGAGGAAATGGTCGAGACCTGTACTGTAGGGTATTAATAATATCTATATATACAATGAACATTTCCAACTTTAAATCTGGGCTTAATTATGATTTCCCCCCTCCATTTTTGGTTTAGGGCTACCTCCAGTTTCCTGCCCTATATTCCTCTTCTTTATGGCTCGCGGAGCTAGATAACGATAGAGATATCCAGCTCTGACAATAGCTGGGAACGGGCCGTTTTAACATCTGGGTATATACAGCTGCATATGCATGCCACTTGCCTCTATCTATCGTGTTTAAGCTTTGAGAAGCCTATTAACAAGTTTTTTTTGTCGAGATCAGAAATTAAACGAAGCCTCATATTTTGGGGGAGAACCTTAACTAGGTGCATTTTCTGCCATTTAGGTCTCGTCTCAGTCATGATCGATCCAAGTCACAGCCAAGAGATAATAAGGATTGAAGAGTTTAAAATACAAGGAATGGATGGAGGACTGATTTGGAAATGACAACCTAAATAATATTTTCTGATGGCTAGTAAATGGCAGAAAAACTATACTTTGCCTGGTTTGTTTTTGTATTTTAAAAATATTTTCAATAAAAATTAAATATTAAAAATATTTATTTTAATATTTTAATATTAAAAATAAATTTTTAAAAATAAAATATAAATTATTTTAATATATTTCTAAATAAAAAACATTTTATCCAATCACCCCCATAATTCTTCTTTAATTGATTAACCTGAGTAACGCTTTTAGATATGGGTAATTCGGTATCTTTAGCTGCTTAACATGGTCAGATAACACCAATTAGTTTGTATGCTCTTTCTGTATATTGCTGGGATCCAATTATTTTTTTAAATCCTTACTATGATTAAATCCAAAAATATAATCACTTTGAATTTTTATTTTCATAAAGATAATTTTTTTTATGTATCTTTTTTTTTAATCCTAGCAAACACAATATCTTTAACTAGAAATTAATATTATTTCAGATTAAAAACAATATTATTATTAAAGCAAGTTAAATAAAGAACAAAATAATATGTCCATATTTTCTGTAATTGAAAGCTAAAAAAATCATAAATATGATAAGATCATGTTTCAAATTTATTTAAATATTTTAATAATTCAATAGAATTTTCATAAACAATTTTTTATTAATATTATCATTTTTAGAACAAATATATAATAATTAAAAATTATTAAAATTAAAATTTATGATAGTATTTAAGATTTATGTTAAAATTGAAGAATAAGTGAAACCAATAAATATTTTTTTAGATTATAAAAAAACCAGAAAAAGAAAAAAGGAAAGCTATCAATATGTGAATAACATGTCAGCCTTGCATGTCTAGCCTTGAATGTGTGTGTGTGTGTGTGTTGTAGTTTGTTATAATTTAGAAAATAAGCACGCTTTTGAACTCTTAAACCCATGATTTTTCGCTTGTCACGTGTCTAATCGACTGGGCTAAGACTTCAATTTGTTCTCAAACAATTAAAAATATATACTAAGATGTTTTACTATTTATTCGAACAACAAAGCACCAAAACTGACGTAGTTATTATAGTATTGTAGATTAATGTGCACTTAATTAGGTCTTAGAGCTATTTTAGTAACTCAAGCGTACCAAACTACCTCCCAAGAAGAAAATTCTTAATTATTCTCGAGATTTCAAGAAATATTACATATTTTGTAAGGCAATCTCATGATTTTATCCAGAAAGAGTTTGGTTAAAAATAGTGAAGATGTATGCGCCACATAATTAAATTACTATTTGTCAATTTTTTAAATAATTAAAGGACTTTTGTTAAGGGTTTCTTTAATTAGAGAATTTCCTTATTTTTTAAATTTATATTGTATTTAGAAAATTATTTTCTTTAACATTTCAGTATTTTTTAATGTAATAATTTTATTTGTTTATAATAAATCTTATGTAATTTTTTTTTCGGAGTAAATATGTCATGATTTAAATTTGTGCATAGGGGCACACAATTAAAGTCTTAAAAGCATTTATGGTGTGAATTAGATGCTTCCTTTAAAATAACAAAATAAATATTAAATATGAAAATGGTAAGAGATTAAGAGACATAACATTTTATAGTGGTTTAGAGAAAACCATCTAGTCTACCCTCTACCCTTTAAAGTATTGTTTAATTATTAACTACCAACAAATAATTTCTTTTATGAGTAAGGTCTAATCGATGCATTAATTATTTTATGAGTTCAAGATTATAAAACCTTTTACTTTTAAGTTTTCAACTTTTCAAATGATCCATAATCAAAACTTTTTTAAATGGTTGAAGTGTTACTTACATTTTTATAATAGATTATCTTTAATAAGAATTTATCATAACTCATAATAAAAATAAAATCATTTATAAAAATAAAAAACTTAACTCAACCTTTTATGGAAAGTAATCTAGCAATATGAAAAAGATAGTTGATACAAATGAAGTTCAAAGCTCCAATAGGATTATTAAAGTAATGAGTTTTTCATACTAGAGATTTCAAGCATTAAGTTTATTTTCACATTAAATAATCAAGTTGTATTTACGAACAAAATCAAGCACTTAGCCGGCACCGTAACTAGACAATTTAGGGGATCATAGTTTTGAATTTTTAAAGTTGCCCATAAATTATAAATGACTATATTTAAAAGAAAATAAGCTGTTGATGATAATATATGGGACATAATTACCTAAGCATTTTTCATAGACAACTCATACTAAAAGTGAATTATTTTTACAAATAAATAAAATAAAATATTTATTTATGAAAATAAAACAAAATAATAAAATTACCTCACACCAATTATTTTTTAAAATAAATAAAATTAATTAAATATTTAAATTTATAAATAAAATTATTATTTGAAAATAAATAAAAGAAATGTTTAAATGTTTACAAATTATTTATTTTTAAAAATATTTTTATAAACTTATTGTAAATATGTTTTTATTGATAATAATGAATATTTTATCTCCTTATATAAAATGCAATTTAAGATAATATTTTCAATTCTATCATAATATTATTTAATTTTCTTTAAAATTTTACAATAAATATTTTTTTTTAAGTCAAGCAGTTATATAGAAAGAACTTGATCCAAGATATTTTAGCCTTATAATAATTGCTATAAATTTTAATCTGATTGTTTGATGGAATTAAAATTTTATGAGAATATTCTAAAAATCTTATTTTATGTAGAGTTAACTTTTTGTAACCTTTCAATGTTGTTAAGACCCCAAATCTAGCCTCAAAATTATTATTTATAATTGATCATACTTTTCTATTTAGTTTAAAATTTTATTATTATTTTTTTGTTTTATTTAAGATATGATTTTCTATTACCTTGTAATACCATGTTTTGATTATCGAGATTAAAATTTAGAATAATTTTCTTTTATTGTAATAATTGTGTATGACTAAGGTTTCTCAAGTGGTTTTTATATATCCCTTTATATTAACCTTTCAACCTTAATTTATTGTCGTTGTCATCATCTTCATCATTTGGTATTAAAATCTAAGATGCTAGTGTTTTATTGTTATGTGTTGTTAGAAAACAATGTCTATAAAAAGACATAGGATATAACATGTTTATATAAAAGGTGATAAGGAGGTCCTATATCGGGAATCAAATATCCAAGAATGCAATGTTAACAAACTAAAAATTAAAGGTATGCAAAGATTAACTCATTAATTGTAAAGAGAGACTAATAGAGGCAAGTTATAGAATTAACTCGTTAAATGGAAGAGAGAAATATAATTATGAGAAAAGTAAGTATGAATTCATAACTAGTTTTGAGAAGTTGTTTTAAAAGCATAAGTAGAGCATGCAACCTCTTGAAATTGCTATCAATGACAATAGCCTCATGCAGGTTTCTAAGTTTAATGTTTGACAAGGAATTTTGTTTTGACACGTTCATTTGATAATAAAAAGATATCCTATAAAAAGCTAACAAAAAAAAAATCTGGGCCTAGGGAGACTCCTATGTTAAATTTCTTTGTCCTAATGACTTAGCAGAGTTAGCGTCTATGTGGTTGATGAGAGCTAATGAACCTCAAAACTAATTCCACTAATGAAGCAAGATTTATTGATGATGTATGAAAAAGTGATTGTTGGCAAATCCCTATATGTTACTTTTTCATCATGAAAGAAAGATAAAAGAGTAGAAGGCAAGCTTAAATTCTTTTAAATGGGACTAGTTACATATTCAATCTTTATTAGAAATCCATGAGATTAAAGAAATAATAATATAAATTTAAGAACGAGTTCTTTCTAACAAGTGAAGACTAATACATGGGATTTTGGTTAAACAAGCAATTTTATGATAATAAGCATAATATTCAATCTGCTCATTAAATTGAGATAAAGTTTTTTAAGAAATTATAGAAGCCTTGCTTTTCATGTGGTTGAATTCTCATAGTCATCTAAGAACAATAAGGCCTCAAACTAGGCCTAATGTTACAATTTAAGATAGGTTATATGTTCCTATTTAGTTTATAATTGTTTTATTATTTTTCATATTTGATTTAGAATGTTTTTAACTTGTATTATTCAAGCACGCTAGAATAACTATAATTTTACATTATCCAATAAAGGCTATTACTATAAAAATATATTGTATGAACACAATGTGATATTATTATACCAATAGAAAACTCAATAAAACATTTTTACTAGTAGAAATCAACTATATCAAAATTCTTAAGATGTTTTTTAGCAAACAAAAGCAAAATTGATGTATAATGTTTTATATATCTCATGACTCATCCATGTTATGTTCTATAACGACTCAACCAATATAAAAAAATAAAAAATAAAAGGATAAAAAACACTTTAGGTGGAATAGTGCTAGTTTCTTGAAGAATAGTTATCTAAAAAACAAAGATGGTTGCATGATACTATATAGACAAAACAAATTAACAAAATTATATGTTTATCAAAAAAAGGAAAAAAAAAAGAATAAGAAAGAAACTTTTATTTGCGTGATAGCCCATAATAAGACATTTCTATCAAAGGTGATTAATTTAAATAAAAAGGTGTATCTTATGATCTTACTAACTTGTTTTATTTTCATTAATTTCTTAAGTTATGAAAATTCATATTGTATATTTAACACTCTAAAATAAAAAAAAATTCTATATGTATATCTTCATGAGAATTGCATCCATATATATTGTCTTCGTATATTGTCTCTTCAACACTCTAAATATTACCATCTTTCTAATTGTTTCAATATGAAGGAAAACTATGAATTGTAATGTCAACATTCAGTTATAAAGTTGCTAACTCATAATATGATGGTTGGCTTAGTACATAAAAGTCATGTGCTGCTTGACATATGGTGTAAAAAGTTCTCAGTTTTTTCCCCTTTCTTCTCTTATTTTAACTCTTGTTTTTTCTTCATAGTATATATCATTTCTTGACCTATAACTTTGATATTTGTAAAAGCAAAGCATACATCTGATGTTTTCATTTCTAAGTTGTTTTTAGTAATATAAATATAGTTCACGTAAACTATAACAAGAAAATAAAGTATTATTTATGAATTATATCTTCGCAAGATTCACATAAATTGGAAAATATTTTTTTAAAATTATCTTGAAATCTTAATCACACTTTTGCAACATAAGCAAATCAATATGATTATATTTATCTAATTCTTGATCTTTTTTTCCCTTTATGTTTTATTTGAAATGTTATCATTAAAGAGCTCAAGATGATGTTTTCACTAAACGTTTTGACTATAAACCAATAATCATGTTAAAAATGACTTATTACTTACTTATACTTAATGTTATCTAGAATACTTGCCATACCTTTTCAAAAAAAAACAACAACTAAGTTACTTAATTAAAATCTATACATGTTAAGTGTTTTAACATCCTTATAACATTACAGGTCAAAGCCATATGAATAAACCCTTTAAGAAGTACACATAAGTGGAATCTATACCTTTTTCATTAGAATGTAAGTGTCTTCTCTCTCTCTCTCTCTCTCTCTCTCTTTGTTTCTTTTAGTATTGATTTCAGCTTAAGTATAAACCCTACCTTTTTATGCATGGTGTTTTTCCTTTCCAAAAGCTTTATTATTTTGTATTTTTATCCTGAATCGACCATTCACCCCATTAACTGTAAAAAGATATACAATCCATACCTTCATTGATAACAATTTGACAATGGTTACAGATACATGTGCTATTTATCCTATTTTGCTATCAATAAATTATGCTTTATACCTTCCTCCCTTAAGAAATTAATGTCTTTATCCCTAACAACTTTGTTTTATATCACTTTCTTCTTACAAACTAATTGGAAGATAGCATTTAGACTTGCAAATGATTTTTTTTTTGTTTTGTTTCCTTTAACCATCGAATTCATTTAATGTTATCAATTTTAATTGAAAGTTTTTTATGGTATGTATATTCATTTTTTATTATATCATCATCAAATGACAGTCAAAACTCTCATTAGTCAGTTGTATATACCTTGCATGACTTTATTAAAAAATACTATTATAGTAATATGTGAACTAGTTGAACATTTTTTTAAAGCATTAATTCTCTTATCCAAACTTGTACAACATAAGCAATTATACTAGGCATCAATATGCTTGGTGCATAAATGCTAGATACCGCTCTTTTATTTCTCTGATAATCTATAAAGGTGATTAACACATGTGTATTTACATTTGTTTTGGTGAACAAAAAAAGGGCAAAAACTTTAAATAGAGGCTTGAGCTATAATGATTAACCGAGCAATGTTATCATGACAATATTTACCTTTCTATTTCACATGCCAAACAATAAAACTTGAAAATAATAGGCCTTAATCATGCAATGAATTTTTTTAGTCATCATGCATGATTGGAAGATAAAATTCATTTGGCAAACCATTAATACTAAGGATACTTCTTTAAATTTTTATTTTGTTGTCTTTTAAATCATTGTAATCACATTTCACTCATTTTACCCAATCAAATGGAAGGTTTTCTTCTTTTAAAAGAGATAAGAAATCATATAGTAAATTACAGAATATTAGTTGTAGTTATTAAAAAAAAATCTATAATTATCTAATTAATATAGTGACACTCACATAAGAAATTGTTTACCAAATTAGTTCCAATTTTTACTAATTACTGGCATTAATTAAGAATAATGAAATGAGATAAGTTTCATTTTTCTTTTCATGAATGAGACCATTATTGTTATACTAAGAAATATAGTGTTTTTATTCGGTTTCTCCTATTATATTTCATTCATTAGAACAATAAAAAAAAGTGTTTAGCACTACCTAACATTTTGGTGCTAGAACAACTTTCTAATCAATGAAATATAATAATGATAGTAAGATAAAATTATATAATGTTTAACTATAATTTAAGGGATTGTCATGAGATTATGTTTTCAATTATCTGATTTACAATATCACAATTTCCAATGCTTAGATAGTTACATTGTAATTCAACAGTAAAAGTCATGTTCCCATTAAAATGTTATTCTCTCAAATATTTTCAACTAGAAGCAACAACATCCCTATTAATTAGTCTAAAGAGTTCAAACAAATATGAAGAAAATACCTTAAGAGCTTAAAGTTTTCAATGTTGGTCACTTTCCAAAGTATTTTTAGTTAAGGTCTTCAAACTTTTCATTCCAAAGGTTATTAGGTGTGTATGTTATAAACATTATCTAAACTACAATATGTTTAGGTTTCATAATAGATAAAATTTAGAGCAAGATCATGTTCATTGTGATTAAATCCTTCCATAAAACGATGATGAAAGAGTTTTGGACATAGTGATACATGTTATATACTTGTTTCCTTTTACTAGATACTTGTGATCACATGTAATTAGTTCATGGGTACACTTAATTCATTGTCCATTTCAACTAAATGTATAACAATAACCATAAAAAAAAAAGAAGAAACCCTTGAATTTAGATTTCCTTTCAAGCATCTACTTAATTTTCATTATTGTATAACAAATATATCGCAAAAAGCTTGTCATCAAAATATGGTAGAAACTAATTTCCATTATTGTATAATAAATATATCATAAAACCTTGTCATCAAAATATGGTAGAAACCAATCATAATTTCTTTGCTATAAACTATAAAAATTTTATTGAAATTTATGAAATCCAAATATTACAAATGAGATTCATTTGTTAATTATTTTTAATGTTTCAACATAGGTTCAAGTAGAAAATTCACTATTTATCATTTTTATTGAAAGAAAATTAGTGTGGTATGAGTTTATGGATAATAATAAAACAAGCAAAATAAAACAAGAAGAAAAAAACTTGCAAGGAAAGAATGTTTCATCAAGTGTTTTTTTTTCAATACATATTTTCTTTATATTACACATGTTTTATGCTTCTGATTAGAAATCTATTTATATGCCTAAAGTCTTAAAACAATTAATGAACTAAACTCATAAAAAGAAAACATATTCTGAAGAAGAAAAATAATTCTATCAACTTAACTAGTTGACCATTTATTTCATTAAAGTAATAGACCAATCCATTTCATTTAACCGGTCGATTGGTCTCTAACTAATAGACTAGTTTCTTTATTTTTTAGAAAAATAAAAAATATAATTTATTTTCAACATCTCCTCTAAACTTGATTTCTTATAACCCCTAACATATCTTTTATCTTGCCAAAACATCATGCTTGAGTGGTTTTGTAAAAATATCTGAGACTTGGTTATAAGTCTTAACATACTTAACTTTTACTTTCTTGTTAGTAATGCGATTATCTCAAAGGTAATGAAATCTTGTATCAATGTGCTTATTTTTATCATAAAACATATGATTCTTTATTAAGGAAATGAATGATGAGTTGTCTATATAAATTTATGTAGGCTTCTCATATAATACTCATAACTCTTTTAATATTCTTTGTAGTCATATAGAATGACAACACATGATGTGGTAGCTACATATTCAGCTTTATAAGTTGATAATATGATTATAAATTGCTTATTTGAACTCCATATGAATGTTATGTCTCCCACTATAGAAGACAAAACTTGTAATGCTGTTTCTATCATCCAAGTCTCCAGCCCAATCATAGAATAAGCCAAAATTTATAGTAGCTTTGATATATCAAAAAATTCTCTTCAAAGCTTTGAGATGTTTTATAGTTAGTGTTTTCATGAACCTACTTATAAGTCCTACTCTAAATAGAATATGTGGACATAACTCGTCTTTAGCAATTGTTATAAACTCAATATATTATTTTTTAAAGTTAGAATATATAGACATCACCAATAAATTAATAACTGCCATTCTTTAATCTAATAAAAATCATACATTTCTCTTTGATAAAAACCTTTGAATGATCTATGAATGTGCCATTACCTTTAATTGATACTTCAAGCTCCATAAACTTGTCTTTTTCTTTCTTTTTCTACAACTAGATTGACATCCTCTTCACTTTTTCTAGTTGGATCCACCAATCCCTAGTATAATAACCTATTTTTTTAAAATTGTAACTTTTAACTTTTGTTTTGTTAAACATGGTTATTGGATTGCCACCATCAATTGAACCGGTCAACTAGTTTTTTTAATTTAGTAACCTTTTTCAAATTTATCTTTACCATCTATAAAGACTGTCTCAGTTTTCTCTTTTAGATCTATCTCTTCCACTTTTTCCCTGCCTTGTCTATGTCCTCTACTCCTTTGGGTATATCTAAAACCATCTTACTTCTCTTTTGAATAGTGTATTAAAAAAATGTCTTGCACAGCTATGTTATTTTATGAAAAATTTCTTCCATAGGGGTGTAGTTTTCTTATGAGTTATTGAATTGTCAAAAAGTCCATATTTTGTGATTTTTCTATTACAACCACCATATAACAGCTCTTTTTTTGCAACAAGCATGGAATATTTTCTACCACATATGTTTCCTCCATCTTATCCTCGTATCTTTTCATAAGATTGTATATGATCAATACTCTAGCAAAATGGTTTGAAATACTCTCTAATAGAAATATATGCACCTTTTTGACATTGTAGCTCATTAGTTTGTTTATTGCAAAACTTCTCATGCTTACTTAATGATTGTTACACTAACCATTATCTTAAAAGTGGCATCATCTAGATATTAGTGGAGGATTGTTAATGCATGTTGATCCTTCTTTTATGCCTTTTGCAAGGCATCCTTTTAGGCTAAAGTCAACATTACTCTTTTTATAGGCATCTCTAAACCTTTTTTAGCCATTTTCCACATATCTTAGAAACCTATCCAAGTTTTTACATAAAAACATTAATTTTCATAATTGTTCTTTGTCAAATGAGGACATTCAAGTAGGAAGTTTGTATTGACCATGGCAAACAATAAAAAATAAGTTTTGATACCACTTGTTGAAAGAAAATTAGTGTGGTAGGAGTTTATGGACATCAATGCAACAAGAAAAACTAAAGAACAAGAAAAAAAATTTAAAAGGAAGGAATGTTTTATTGAGTGTTTTCTCTTCAAAACTTCCTTTTCTCTTTATTATATGTATGTTTTATACTTCTGATTACAAGTTTATTTATATATCTAAAATTCTAGACAATCAAGGAATTAAACTAATTAAAAAAAATCTATTTTGAATAAGAATAGTAGTTTTATTGACTTAACTAGTCGACTGATTTTCAACTAATAAATTGATTCATTTAATTTCACTAAGTAATCAATTTCTCTAATTTTTTAAAAAATCATAAATCTAGTTTATTTTTAACAATTTGAATCCTGTAACTAAGTTACAAAAGAGTCTATACATGAATGTGCTTAATCTGACTCTAACATAACTTGTATGCATGGTGAGGAAAACAAAAGTGTGCTTAATCTGACTCTAACATAACTTGTATGCATGACTCTAACATAACTTGTATGCATGGCGAGGAAAACAAAACAAAACAAAACAAAGGGCAGAGAAATCTGTGATGTTTTATTAATATGAAGTCCTCTTTTCAAGTTTCAACGAATATTTGTATATACGCTTTCATGCTATGTGAAGCTAAGATGTGAAGCTAAGACACAAGAAACACACAACTCCTGATTTCATTAAAAAGAAACTACTTAACAATCATTGAGAAAGCACATCGCTGGAAAATCAACTGATGCAAAGCTAAAACACATACATAATATATAAATAAATAAATATATATATATATGCGCACACACGCTCCAACTAGACAAACAAACCATACATAGTATTCTTCAAATCTTTGTCCACTTCACAACTCAAGGGTGGTGAGAGAGATGAATATCCATGCTAGCACATACTGCCAATGGTGCATGCCTGATCCCATGTCTTGTATTGAAAATCTGAGAATTGATGCTGCAACCAATTATATATGGGATGGTCAGAAATCTGAATAACAAGTATTTTTTCAACATAGAGTAAGCAATACATATAGCTAATTAAAAAATATATATCATCAGCACCGAACATCTTGGAAAACAAAGAAACCTCTCTTCGGAGCTTACCTCCTCAGGAGTTCCAGTGTTGTGCAGATGACTCCAGTACTTGCCCATAATCACCAAGTTTTCATCAATCATGCCCTCTGGAGTACCTAATTTCTCTCGCTCGTGATAGATTGCCCCATAAACTTCAGCCAGCTGAACTTCTAAGGAAGGATTAAAATTGTGAATGCTAGATTCTTGATCACCAGTTTCTAATGGAGTATCCCAACAACCTGCGAATTGATTCAATTCATTGTTTGATGATTCTTCAGAAAACTTCAATTTGTCGATTCTTCGACTGCACAAGTACTTTTCTTTCGTTCTCTCCCTTGCTCTTGCTCTTGCCTTCTCCCTTGATTCCTTTGCAAAAGGGTTGAATGGAGTTTTACGCGATGATGCTTTCCTAGTCCTCTCTTTCTTGACACATGGTGAGGATCTACCTTTGGAAACACTCCTCCCTTTCGTGGTAGTTTCAATATTGATTTCGGACAGCATTTCACACTCAGAAGTGGAAGATGCACTCTTGGTGCCATCACTGCTGCTATAATTCATATGGGGGGAGCCACCGGATAGTTTCTTGATTTCATTCTTTGCCTGCATGAGTAACCATTCAACAGTCTTGCTAGCTTTATCAAAACGTAGCTTGTCTTGCAGATCGAAGAACTCTCTGGCAACCTTTAGTGACAATCTCATTCTCCGATCTCTTGGTCCTTGAGCCGTGTTAATCTTGCTATGACGATCTCTCTTTGAAGATCTCTTTTTTAGGATCTGATCAGTGTTGTTGTTGGATTTCTTGTTGCAGATTCCGGTTAGCTCAATAACGTCACTTTTATTGGAATCCGCCATGTTATTAAAAACAGTACTTTGGGATAGATTAGTACTAGTAGCTGTAGCTCTCAAGGGCTGCTCCTGAAAAAAAAGGTCATAGTTTTGTTGGAGAAAAATAAGATGGTCTTCGAATTCTTGCTGATCACAAGGGATAAAAGGAGAGGGCAAGCAGAGAGATAAAGGAGGAGGCACATCTTGTTTGGGATAGGAAATGATATCACTCATGAACAAGGGCATGTTATAAGCTTGTTGATCACTACAGGAGATGGCGTTGTTGGCATTGTAGCTTAATGGAAACATTTGAGCTTTGCGATATCACCAAACAATACCTAGCTAGCCGCCGTAGAACTTCTTGGAAGGACTAGTCGCTTGAGAATGACATGTACACCAATGTGTTACCTAACTTGCCTCCTGTGCATAGAGTATTCTCTACTTCTCTAGCTAGTTCAATTCCATGTATCCTTTTCAAGTTCACTTTCTCTGCAAAATGGAAATCATAAGTGAGAGACAGCAAATTGTTACTACTGTTTACTTGTCATTTTTTCCCCCTCTTTTTTCTCCTTCCCTCCCTTTATCAGAGATCAGCGAGTTTGCATATGCGTATGTGTTTGGTGAGTTTAAGATGGAGAGAAACAGGGAATATCCATTTACCTCCCCGACTAGAGCACGAGAAAGACAGCACAGCACAAGTACTACATGTCTATGGGGGTGCAAGAATGGGAGATAAGGGGGAAGCTATGCAGGGATTTGAATAATGATGGTGGGAGTCAAGGCACCCTAGGAGAGGGGATTTTATGGGAGACAAGGAACTATCTTTTTTTTTTTTTCTTTTGTATAAAAAGTTGGATTAAAAAGCATGAAAGGGAAAGAGAGAAAGAAAACAGCATTGTTGTGGGAAGTGAGTGGACAGGAAACACCTAGTATTAGTGCTCCTTCACGTGGTTGCTAGCAGGTGAGACTTTGATAGTGAACTCCTCGATCCCTCCCTCCAACAAACCAAGAGAGTTTGCATGGACATCATATGTATTCAATCCAATATTGTCTTAAAATTTACAAGATGAGTGAGCTTAAATGTGGGATAGGGCTGGTTTTTCTGTCTCAAGACAAGATTGATCTTATGGTATATATATAGTTATATTTCATTTTCAATCTTGCAGCGGATGTGTGCAGCCCTAGAAAGAAAGGACAATTATTTCCTTCACCCAAAGGGCCTGTACTGTGAGCGCCTGTCATGAGTCATTAGAGCCAATGCTGCTTTGACTGTGAATGTATAGATACATGTCTCTTTCAATTAAAAGAAAAAACCCCATCACTCTCTCTCTCTCACTCACTCAATTGTGTCTTTCTATCAAGTCTGTGAAAATGTTGTTAGGTTCCTCCAAACCCATGCGTGCTTATCGGTTCAGAAGCTAAACAAGGGAGGAAAGCTCTCTCTCTCTCTCTCTCATACAATAATATCACCATCACAAACTCATTGTCAAAGAGGGTTTTTTGCTGGTGGTTTATACTATGTCATCCACCATGCTATCATCAAAACTACCCTAGCCAATCCCCTCATGCCATCATAACTGCAGAGCCCCATGTGTCTTCTTATTTGGAAATGGTAATAGTCCTATTTACAAAACTATTTTTTCAGGCTTAATTTCATTTATCACCCCCGCCCCCCCTCCCCTGCGTCCTTTCCTTCTTTCTTTCAATTTATACATGCGCTCTCTCTCTAGCTGAGCACGACCCGTATAGACTGGCAAGATTAGGAGGACCACATCATATGAAGAGCTACCTAGCTAGTTGTTCTAAGGTTGCTATCAAGGAGTTGATAAGTATGAATAAAAGGTTATAATTAAATGTACCATTTTCGAGTGTGGGTGATGAAGAGAGCATATAAAACCCTCAAAAGTCTTGCTTGGACTAAGTGCTTTCATTTCCATAATGAGCTCTCCGCCAGTACAAAAATTCCATTTGCGGTTGAAATCAAAAGAACCTTGGGGGGGGGGGGGGGAAAAAANCACATTTCTGTGAGTAATTAACTCTATTGTTTTTTTGTGTTTTACTCCTTCCCAAGTTCAATCTGGAATCTATATGTTAGGGGATGAACCATTTCCATGAAAAGCAAATCTCTCTGGCTTGTTTGGCTGTATTTTCTTTCTTATGTTGTGGCTTGATTAGTTATTAATTTCTCCTACATAAAATCATCAATTATTCAGAAATCTTTGGAAACTACCTCCTTAAATATTCAAGTTCCCTTTTTTTTTTTTCCCTTATCTTTTTCCCCCCTTTTTATACTGCTAGGTGAACGTTGAATTGTAGAATTTGTTAGATAAAGCATATGTTTGTACTAATTAAGATATGGGAGTGTCATGATCATAGCTTTCTTCAAAGGAAGACTTTATTTCTTGTTTTTTTTTTTTGTATTATCTATATATTCACTGTCGAGCCAGTAATGATGCCCTAACAGAACCCCTTATTTATTTACCAACGTTTTAACCCCCCCCCCCCCCCCCCATGTTCTTATTATTGAAGTACAAACAGTGGTAGAACAGAAAACCCGAATTCGTGACAAATATTGGGAGAAATGTCTTTCTTCAGTGAATGATAAGAAACAAGATAGGTTTACCGAATGCATTATTTAATCCTTTTGTTATGATTTGATTAGATATCCCATAAAGTCTTTGACATAACATGGTAACTATTTTAATCTTTTTTAATGCCAATATTGGGGGGGCCCTTGATTTGATGCTTCGATACACGCGAGATGAAGACATACTTCCCACACACAATGTCGTTTTACTGATGTAGATGGTCCAATACGACATACGTTGATCACGAGCTATCCGATATCCTATGATGCAAAAGAGAGAAGAAAATGAATTAAGATCCCTCACTGCTCAGCCATATGCGTATGCCTCCTCCTGAATCATTTACATATTCAACATCGACATGCCTGCTTTCTGTGTGTGTGATTAAGGTCGAATAAATGTAACGGAGCACACCTTTTGGGAGTTTTATTTTTTTATCTTTACTAGCACAGAACATAACACTGAACCACCTTTTCTACAAAAGCTGGACAGGAGTGCAGGTTCTGATAATGCAAATAATTGACTCATCGTGCCAATTAAGTTCTTGTTGAATGAGAGAAAGAATAAGAAAAGAATTAAAAGAGCACATGTCTGTCTGCCTTGTAATTATTTCATCAATTTACGGTCGCAGCAATTATATAGAAGTATTTCGAGGATGTTTAAAAGTATAATTTCTGGTAATTACTTTTTAAAATATTTTTTCTTGTTATATCTTTTCTCTTGTTGTTTTGCGTTGAAGTCTTGGTGATACCAAGTAAATATCTAGTACAAGTTGTCGCTAGTTATGTCATAAGCATCCACTCTTAATTTAATTACATAATTAAGAAACTTGAACGTGTTTACCGAGAAAACTACGAAGTTAGCATCCCTAATTATTTTGTGTAACATGGAAAATTATTGGTCGTCCAAATTAAAATTGAAAAGGAGAGCATATTTTTAGCATCCACCCCTTTATTAATCTCCTTTTAAGTTAAGGTGCAATTCTATTTATTGGGTAACTTAAGGTTTACTTTAGCTTAAATATTGAACAAGTAACGACATGGCTGTTATTTTATTTCGTGTGGAAAAATAAATGGGTCTATAAAAGAAGAATTAATATTGTAAAAAACAAATCTAATCATAAGAAATTCAAAATAAAATAAAATGTAGGTAAATTATGATTAATGTTAGAAATAAGAGAACATTTTCAAACCTCTTTTCTCCCTCCTTTTGATCAAAACCCAGATTAATTATATCAATTGAGATCAATAACCATAAAAATGGCGTTCAATTAATCATTTTAATGGTGGCTGACCATTCATGGTATTGTGGTTCTCAATCTACTGCGATAATGAAGGTTACTAGTTAATTTTGTTTTGAAACTTTTTCTATTTTATTTTTTAATATTCAAAATAGAGATAAGTATTACAAAAAAAATATAGAAGTTAAATTGCTATTTTTATATTTTCAGGTTAACTTGTTTATCAACTAAGATTAATACTTTTTTATGGTGTATCAAGAGAAATTTAACCATCAAATTTGTACCTAGAAAATTAAAGAATTAAACATTTATACCTTCTTAATGATTAGATAGAATATTTACTGTTATTTTTAACACAATCAAATTATCACTAACACAAACAAATTATCACGGGATGTCTTGTGCGTTCAAATTAGCTATAGGATATGGTTTTAATATATATATATATATATATAGTTTTTAGACCCGATACAGGGAATAACCTGAAAAGAAATGGGATAATGAGTCATCGGTCTATCAATTCATGGGTCATTAAAATCATGAAAATTTATGACCCAAGAGTCTAGATGAATGTGTTTCTACTGCTTCTACATCAGATGCTTTTAGCTGCTTATAGTTGATTATTTTCTACCATATGTAATTTATTTTAGCAGGTGTTTGAGCTTAGTGTCTCCAAACCAAGAGAGCCATCGACAAGCAAAAAGGTCACCTGCAACAATGATTTGCATGCATATTGTAATCACTGCCTTGGAATACTCGACAACTACCTTTACATGGTAAAGGATGTTCTTCACTTGACTACAGAAGATGGTGGACAAGAATTTGTTGAAGCATATGTCATATTTTGGAGAGTTACAGCTTTATCTTTTAATAACAATTTTAACACCTTTAAATCATTAGAATGACAAGTGTACCAGTAGTTGTGATAGAGAACGTTTTATACACACAGCAAAGTCAAACAATTCATCAAAATTAACAGTGGTGTTATTGATATGAATATTGATTATAAAGATAAAGAGATACGAAGGAGTGTAACCTTGAACTAAGATACCAATATTATTACAATTCATCAAATTGTGAATGAAAATTATAAAATGTCACGAAAACAATTGTTATTTGATAACTCAAATTCAATTCTTTCAAAAGAAGAAAAACATAAATATCATCTCATACGTGTTTATATCATCCCACACATAAACACAAGATTATAATAAAAATAACAATATTCATTTAACTGAAATAAGTTGTTATAATGGAGTCTTTATACTTCCCAAATAACCCTAACGGTTTATAAATCCAAGGTCTAAAACAAAATCCAACAAAAACAAAAACCCAAAACACTTAATAACCCTAAACAACTACTAATAAACTATCATGAACCCAAATTAAAGTGAAAGTCCAAATTTAAACTAAAACAAGTCCAAAATAATGAAAATAACATAAAACTCAAATAATAAATATAGTTCTTCATGAAACAAGTTTAAATAACTAATAACAATTGCCTTTATTACCTAGAATCCTTTATTGTTGAATTTAGCATCCTAAAAGACCTAGGATAATTGTAGTTGTCTTTTAATATCCTAAATTAGCTAAGAAAACTCTTGTTTTGATTGTTGAATTAAAACCCTTATTTTGTCACCTTTTAACTTTCTTATACAGCATAAAATCATTGTAATTTATAAAACAAAAATGACACATATTAATTTTTTTTATTGTCATATCATTTAGTCTTTTTTTAACAATAAAATTGCATAAAACAAACAATGTGATATACCATTAAATACCATCAACCCTCATATCCTGGTGTAGCTAGGATAATTAAAGAATCTTTGTAAGAAAATGATTTTGCAACATTAAAAGAATCATAGCCACACTTGAAAACCATATTATTATTTATTAAAGATCCTTGTAGAATTAGAAAATTTTCAAAAATAAACTATTAAATATCCTTCTATCATTAGAAAAAGAATCGTTTTCAAATAAGAAGCTAACAAGTTAAAAGGCAACTAATAGCAAAATTTAAGTAGCACCTTTTGACATGTATTGTGATGCCTCATCAAACTCTGATTGACCTGAAATATTAATTCAATATATAAAAACACTTTCTGTAATCTCTAATAAGATTTCAACCTGATTTAATAGTTAGATTAAGAATTATACTTGTTAACGTAAAATTGAATAATATATAAGATTACATTAGAACACAAATTTGATTGTTTAACCCTTATAGAGGCTGCATCATTCCTTCTCTCTTTAAGAAGATTCATCCTTAAGTATTTAATAGGAACAATGGATACTTAATGAGCTTTTTGTAAAGCTTTCTGATTAGTACTCAAAAGTGAATTTTTATTATAGTTTTATATCATCATTTTGCACTTGAAGTATCAATAACTCCTTAACTAAAATATGTTTTATAATAATCTATCTAATAATATAAGATACCTTTAATTTGTGGTAAATATCCATTTTAAATGCAGGCTTATCACATAAATGAAAGGATTGATTGATGACTTTAAGAACTTCAATTGCAACGGCAAAGAGATGATCAAACTTAGAAAAGAGATGTCGGTGCAATCCAAACCGGAACACTATTTGGTAATTGGGTCATATCTGGAGCTATAGATCTCAAATTTAGGTCCATTTTATATGGATGAAAAGGTAAGACATAGGCCTACAACTTTCCTATGGAGCCCAAGATCTAAAAAGGCCATTTTCAAGTCCAAATTGTTGTAACAACAAAGAAGCCTGAATCTGTCCTCCAGCCCAAGCACTGTTCAGTATTTTGGCCATATCTGGAGTTCTAGAAGTCCAAATGAGCTGAATGTTTTACACAAGAAAGCTGAGACAATTTTCTAGAACTTTCATGTCAAGGGTTGGCCATCTACTCATCAATTAGTCATCAAATCAATAGTTCCCAATTTTGGCCTATAAAAGGAGGCATTTGCCATGCATTTAGGCATCTTGGTGTCCAGATCAAGATCATGCTCTTGTTTTCTCTCTTTGTATTCTTTATGCTTTGTTTTCATTAATATCAAGTTTATGCCTTTCATTTCCTTTCCTTTCCTTAGTTAACTTTTATGTTCTTATTTTGTTTATCTATTTTTCTTTCTTTCATTATGTCTAGCTAAGTTAATTATGTCAAGGTGAAAAGGTTACACTAATGGTGTAAGAATAAGTATGGTATAAACTTAATATGGACTTTAATGTTTAATACTAACATGTTTTATATTTGTTATCTTGTTCACTCTTTAATACTTTGCTTGTTAAATGATTAATCTTGATTTATGTTGTATAACAATTGGTACAACAAATGCTTGGCACTTTCATAGCCCATACTGTATGGTATAACCGACACCTGAGCTATGAAAGGAACTTGATTTGTTGTTAACATAAGTTATAATCATGAATGCTTGACGAAATTTACAAGTATTAGCATTAATTGAATAAGATGACTAATGTAATCATGTTAACAATCTATAATCTGATTGGAACCTCCTTTATGTGTGGTTTCCAATTGAACAATAAGAGTTTATACTATACTTGTTTGACATACCATTAGTGGAACCTCTAACCTTGACATTTGTTATTATCATTGTTTAATCTTTACTTTAATATTCTATCTCCAAGTTCTCATCATCATCATCATCTTCTTCTCTTTCTTTATTATTATTATTATTGTTATTATTGTTGTTGTTGTTATTTATAATTTGTACAATAACCTCCCTGTGGTTCGACCCCGGTCTTGCCGGGTTATTTATTACTTCGACACTCCTGCACTTGGGAGAAGACATCAATCTCTTTGTCGTGTCAAGTTTTTGGCGCCGTTGCCGGGGAGGTAAGCTTTGTATAAATTATAATATTTATTTTATTTTCTCTTTTCACTTTTCTTGTATATAACTTTGTTTCTTTTCTCTTATTTCTTCTTCTTCTGTTTTCCTTTTCCTTTTATTCTATTCCTACACGTGCATGAGAGTGTGGTCACGTACATCAAGTGGTAGACTTTGTAGGGTATCCTCATCATTTTCAGAAAATATGGCTGAAGAAGATAATCAATCACTTCATAATGAGAATAATGAGAATAACCGTGCTAGAACACTTAGAGACCACATGAATCCAACAAGAACAAGTGCACCATCATGCATAGTTTTTCCTCCCGATGCATCTCATTTTAATTTTAAGCCAGGCATTATCCAACTTTTACCTTCTTTTCATGGTTTAGAATTGGAAAATCCATACTTGCATTTAAGGGAATTTGAGGAGGTCTGTAACACATATAATAATCTAAATTGTAGCATGAACACCATCAGATTAAAGCTTTTTCCTTTTTCATTAAAAGATAAAGCTAAAACATGGCTACAAAATTTGAGACCAGGATCCATTCGTGCTTGGGATGAAATGCAACAACAGTTTTTAAAGAAGTTTTTCCCATCTCATAGAACAAACTCTTTCAAAAGACAAATCACCACTTTCACTCAAAAACCAGGAGAAACATTTTACCAATGTTGGGATAGGTATCGAGACTTACTTAGTACTTGTCCTCATCATGGTTTTGAAACATGGAGATTGGTTTCACATTTTTATGAAGGGTTAACGCCTAAAGATAGGCAAATGGTTGAATTGATGTGCAATGGAACTTTTGAAGATAAAGACCCTGATGAAGCAATGGAGTACTTAGACTTATTAGCTGAAAATGCTCAAAATTGGGACACCGCGGGTACTTATGAGGCACCGAGTAAAACTCAACCTCATACATCTAGTGGAGGTATGTACAACCTTAGGGAAGATCATGACCTTCAAGCCAAGTTTGCATCTTTAGCTAGAAAAGTCGAGGCACTAGAATTGAAAAAGAGTGGTCAATTAAAATCTGTTGAAAACATTGCATGTCAAATATGTGAAACAAATGAACACTCAACAGATAACTGTCCAACCTTGCCTTCTTTTAAGGAATGTCTCCATGAACAAGCCCATGCTTTAAACAGTTTCCAAAGGGCTAACCACAACCCATACTCACAAACATACAACCCTGGTTGGAGAAATCATCCAAATTTTAGTTGGAAGAGTGAGAACAACAATGCACAAACTTCACAACCACCATTTCAAGCACACCATAATTTCCAAAATTCTCATGGATATGCACCTCCTTATGCTCCACCTTCTAGAAGAAATCTTGAGGAAACATTGCATGCATTCATTGAAAAGCAAGAGACAATCAATACTCAACTTGCTCAAAACATGACAGATTTTAAAGATACTCTTGCAAAATTAACATCTGCTCTCATTTTCCAAGAGAAAGGTAAGTTTCCTTCTCAACCACAACAAAATCCCAAGGGGCAATACAATGCAAATGTAAGTAGTTCTGGAAGCCAACACATGGATCAAGTTCAAATCAGTTGAAACTTTCAAATAGGTAAGAATCAATATACCTTTGCTAGATGCTATTAAACAGATTCCTTTCTATGCTAAATTTTTGAAAGATCTATGCACTGTGAAGAGGAAACTGAATGTGAAAAAGAAAGTCTTTCTAGCCAAACAAGTAAGTGCTATTCTTCAGAACAATAATGCTTTGAAATATAAAGACCCTGGTTGTCCTACAATTTCTTGCTTTATTGGAGAGCATAAAATTGAAAGAGCCTTACTTGATCTTGGAGCTAGTGTAAATTTACTTCCATATTTAGTTTTTCAGAGTCTGAATCTAAGTGAGTTAAAACCAACTTCTATAACTCTTACTTGTTAATAGATTTGTAAAAGTGCCTAAAGGAATAATTAAAGATGTGTTAGTACAAGTCGATAAATTCATTTATCCTGTGGATTTTGTTGTCTTGGACACACAACCTATTAAGGCATGTAATTCATTTCTTGGTATTTTAGGATGTCCGTTTCTTGCAACTTCTAACGCATTAATTAATTGTAGGAATGGACTAATGAAGCTATCATTTGGAAACATGACATTGGAAATGAATATTTTCAACATTTACAAGCAACCTAGAGATGATAATAATTTACAGGAAGTGGACTTTACTGAAAAATTAATTCATGATCAATTTCCAACCACTTCTAGTGAAATTGAGATTGATGAATCTGATATTTGCAAATGATTTATTTTCAGGAAGAATCAAAGACAAGTAATTGGAGGCCACAAATTGAGGAATTGCCACCACGATCAATTAAATTCATACCTTCAAGTGTTTAACCACCCAAACCTGATTTGAAGTCATTGCCATCCAATCTTAAATACTTATTTTTGGGAAAAAATGAAACCTTTCAGGTAATAATATCTTCCAAACTTAATGCACATCAAGAAGGTAAGTTATTACAAACTCTGAAAAAGCATAAAAATGCATTAGGATGGACCATAGCTGATATAAAAGGAATTAGTCCTTTAATTTGTACACACAGAATTTATTTAGAGGAAAATGCTAAACCTTCTAGAGAAATGCAATAAAGGCTAAATCTTAATATGAAAGAAGTAGTGAAAAATGAAGTCATTAAACTTCTAGATAATGAAATCATTTATCCTATTTTTGACAACAAATAGGTAAGTCCTACCCAAGTTGTACCCAAAAAGTCTGGAGTCACTGTGATAACAAATGAGAACAATGAGTTAATCCCCACTAGAACTATTACTGGTTGGCGCATGTGCATTGACTATAGGAAACTTAATTCAATAACTAAAAAAGATCATTTTCCATTACCTTTCATGGATCAATTCCTAGAAAGAGTTGCAAGTCATGAATTTTATTGTTTCCTAGATGGCTATTCGGGTTACAATCAAATTGAAATTGCATTGGAAGATCAAGAGAAGACTACTTTCACATGTCCATTTGGTACTTTTCATATTGAAGGATGCCTTTTGGATTATGTAATGCACCAGCCACATTTCAAAGATGCATGCTTAGTATATTTAGTGATATGGTTGAAAATTTTCTTGAGATTTTCATGGATGATTTTTCTGTTTTTGGCGATTCATTTGATGATTGTTTGACTAACTTAGAAAAGGTTTTGGCAAGAAGTGAAGAGAAGAATCTTGTGCTGAATTGGGAAAATGTCACTTTATGGTAACAATCGACATTGTACTTGGTCACATTGTTTCATCAAAAGGAATTGAGGTTGACAAATCTAAAATCGAGTTAATTGCAAACTTGCCAACACCAAAATCTATTAAAGATGTTAGATCATACTTAGGATATGCTGGTTTTTATAGAAGGTTCATCAAAGATTTTAGCGTAATATCTAAGCCCTTAAGTAACCTTCTAACAAAGGATAATATTTTTGAATGGACTGAACATTGTGAAAAAGCCTTTGTTAAACTTAAAAACTTGCTTACTTGTGCTCCTGTCATTTAACCTCCTGATTGGTCATTACCTTTTGAAATAATGTGTGATGCTAGTGATTATGCCGTAGGTGCTGTTTTGGGACAAAGAAAAGATAAGAAACCTTATATAATTTACTATGTAAGTAAAACTTTAAATAATGCTCAAATGAATTATACCACCACTGAAAAAGAATTACTTGCAGTAGTATTTGCATGTGAAAAATTTAGGTCTTATCTTGTTGGCTCACTTGTTGTTGTTTTTAGTGATCATGCAGCATTGAAATATCTTCTTTTTAAGAAAGATTCTAAGGCTAGATTGGTGCGGTGGATTTTGTTACTTCAAGAATTTGATATCACAATCAAAGATAAGAAAGGCAGCGAAAATGTTGTCGCAGATCATTTGTCAAGATTGACAACAGATTCAGAAACTGACATCATACCAATCGATGACTACTTTCCCGATGAATCTTTATTTTCTGTCTCTACAATGCCTTGGTTTGCTAATATTGTCAATTTTCTTGTTTCAGGACAATTGCTAGCTCATTGGAGCACCCAAGATAAAAGAAAGTTCTTGAATGAAGTGAAGAACTTTTATTGGGATGACCCTTATTTATTCAAATATTGTCCTGATCAAATATTTCAAAGATGCATTCCTGACAATGAGGTAAGTAGTGTCATTAAATTTTGTCATTCTAAGGCATGTGGGGGCCATTTCTCATCAAGAAAAACAACTGCAAAAATCTTACAAAGTGGATTTTATTGGCCCACCATGTTCAAAGACTCACATGCATTCTGCAAGTCTTGTGAAAATTGTCAAAAGTTGGGATCAATTTCAAAACGTCACATAATGCCTTTAAATCCTATTCTTGTCATTAAGATCTTTCAGTTTCCCACAATAACTGATATCTGTATATACATTTATGCAATTCTTTGAATCTCTCTTCCAATTCTCATTTGAAAATGGACACTAATCTTGTAAAATTGAAAAAGTATTTTCCCACTCTACCTCAGAATGAGATTACAAAAATTTACCGTGCTAGATGTGCAAGATTGAGATTGTTAATGAATCATGGAATTTCTGAAGATATTCACTGGTTGATTGAAGGAAAAGTCCGATTATCAGGTAACAACTAAGGGAAAGGGATAATATATAAAAAAAACACAAAAAAAAGAAAAAAAAAGAAAGAAAAAGAAAAAAAATGATAATAATAAAAATGTAGATAAGTTTGGTTTCGTAGCCTCCCTAACCTAAGCAATTAAGCCCGAAGGGGTGTTTTAACACCTAATACCCTAAAGTCAACTGACTTGGGAGCTATTGGCCCAACGCTTGTTACATGGGTTGAGGAGAAAAGCTTAAGGGAATCAAACATTGCACTATCTACATATCAGTATCTGCGACCCGAGTTACTAAGCTCGTAGGGGTGTCTTAACACCTAATGCCCTAAGACCAACTGGTCTGAGAGTCATTAGTTGAAAGCTCGTTACATGGGTTAAAGATACATGGTGTTTTAAATTATATGTAGATATATTAAAAAAAAAAGACAAAAATAATAATTCCAACCCAAGGAAGTTAACCTTAAACATTAGAACAAAAATTTTGTTTTCTTCCAAGAAAAGCCCCATTTCCAAGAAAAGCCCCATAATTATATGTTGATACATTGAGCACAAAAGAAAAGTTTATGAATATCTTGTTAAGAGGTATTGAGCAGGTATATAAATCTAACAAAAGTTTGATTATCTAGATAGAGTAATGGAAGTTAAACGATGAATACCTTGCTTTGTGGAATTTGCAAATTGTTTTTCTATTTTAACGCTTTGATTACTAGAGACTAGTAATAAGCTAGTTGGGGGGTGTGATTAGTACTCAAAAGTGCATTTTTATCATGGTTTTATATCATCATTTTGCACTTGAACTATCAATAACTCCTTAACTAAAGTACGTTTTATAATAATCTATATAATAATATAAGATACCTTTAATTTATAGTAAATGTCCATTTTAAATGCAGGCCTATCACATAAATGAAAGGATTGATTGATGACTTTAAGAACTTCAATTGCAAAGGCAAAGAGATGATCAAACTTAGAAAAGAGATGTCGGTGCAATCCAAACCGGAACACTACTCAGTAATTGGGTCATATCTGGAGCTATAGATCTCAGATTTAGGTCTACTTTATATGGATGGAAAGGTAAGACATAGGCCTACAACTTTCATATGGAGCCTAAGATCTAAAAAGGCTATTTTCAAGTCCAAATTATTGCAACAACAAAGAAGCCCGAATCTGTCCTCCAGCCAGAGCACTGTTCAGTATTTTGGCGATATCTGGAGTTCTAGAAGTCCAAATGAGCTGAATTGTTTACACAAGAAAGCTGAGACAATTTCCTAGAACTTTCATGTTTTTAAGTGGTTCTAATTTTGATGTCATCAATGACGTTTTGGGCAGACAAGAGAAGATAAGGATTGTCACCAAGTTAAGGGTTGACCATCTACTCATCAATTAGTCATCAAATCAATAGTTCCCAATTTTGGCCTATAAAAAGAGGCATTTGCCATGCATTTAGGCATCTTGGTGTCCAGATCAAGATCATGCTCTTGTTTTCTCTCTTTGTATTCTTTATGCTTTGTTTTCATTAATATCAAGTTTATGCCTTTCATTTCCTTTCCTTTGCTTTATTAACTCTTATCTTATTTATGTTCTTATTTTGCTTATCCATTTTTCTTTCTTCCATTATGTCTAGCTAAGTTAATTATATCAAGGTGAAAAGGTTACACTAATGGTATAAGTATAAGTATGGTATAAACTTAATATGGACTTTAATGTTTAATACTAACATGTTTTATATTTGTTATTTTGTTCACTCTTTAATATTTTGCTTGTTAAATGATTAATCTTGATTTATGTTGTATAACAATTGGTACAACAAATGCGTGGCACTTTCATAGCTCATAATATATGGTATAACCGACACCTGAGCTATGAAAGGAACTTGATTTGTTGTTAACATAAATTATAATCATGAATGCTTGACGAAATTTACAAGTATTAGCATTAATTGAATAAGATGACTAATGTAATTATGTTAACAATCTATAATCTGATTGGAACCTCCTTTATGTATGGTTTCTAATTGAACAATAAGAGTTTATACTATACTTGTTTGACACACCATTAGTGGAACCTCTAACCTTGACATTTGATATTATCACTATTTAATCCTTACCATTAATATTTTATCTTCAAGTTCTCATCATCATCATCTTCTTCTTTTCTTTCTTTATTACTACTACTACTATTACTATTACTATTATTATTATTATTGTTGTTGTTGTTGTGTTGTTGTTGTTTATAATTTGTACAATAACCTCCCTATGGTTCGACTCCGGTCTTGCCAGGTTATTTATTACTTCGACACTCCTATACTTGGGAGAAGACATCAATCTTTTCGTCGTGTCACATATGTTATTCGATAGATTATTATAAAACGTACTTTAGTTAAGGAGTTATTGATACTTTAAGTGAAAAATGATGATATAAAATCATGATAAAAATGCACTTTTGAGTACTAATCACACCCCTCAACTAGCTTATTACTAGTCCCTAGTAATCAAAGTGTTAAAATAAAAAAATAATTTGCAAATTCCACAGAGAAAGGTATTCATCATTTAACTTTCATTACTCTATCCAGATAAACAAACTCTTGTTAGATTTATATACCTGCTCAATACCTCTTAACAAGATATTCATAAACCTTTCTTTTGTGCTCAATGTATCAACACATAATTATAGGGCTTTTCTTGGAAGAAAACAAAATTTTTGTTCTAATGTTTAAGATTAACTTCCTTGGGTTAGGATTATTATTTTTGTCTTTTTTTTATATACATATAATTTAAAACACCATGCATCTTTAATCCATGTAATGAGCTTTCAGCTAATAACTCCAGACCAGTTGGTCTGAGGGTATTAGGTGTTAAGACACCCTTACGAGCTTAGTAACTTGGGTCGCAGATACTGATATATAGATAGTGTAATGTTTGATTCCCTTAAGTCTCTCTCCTCAATCCATGTAACAAGCAATAGGCCAATAGATCCCAAGTCAGTTGACTTTAGGGTATTAGGTGTTAAAACACCCCTTCAGACTTAATTGCTTAGGTTAGGGAGACTATAAAACCAAACTTATCTACATTTTTATTATTATCATTTTTTTTCTTTTTCTTTCTTTCTTTTTTTTCTTTTTCTCTTCTTTTTTTTGTTTTTTTAATTATATACTATCGTTTTTCCTTAGTTGTTACCTTTAACAAAAAAAACATAAATAATGTAATAATCCAATATGCAACCCACAATCATATGTTGAAGTGTGTGTGTGTAAATTGAGGTTTAAGAATACATGTTAAATAAGTATATGAGCAGACTTAAGTGTAACAATGCAAGAGTTTGTAAATCTGAATATTTCAAGAAGTATTATGATAGACCTTGTTACAAATGATTACTAAGATGCGTCTCAAAAGTCATAAAAGATTCTCCTTGCTCTGCCATCATAGTAACAACCATTTTGCACATGCTTTATGAAATAGAAAACACAGTTTTTGTTTTTTTAGCTACTACCCTCTCCCCCCAACTAAATAAGACATTGTCCTCAATGTTTAAAGGTAGAAAGATAGAGTATAGAAGATATCACCTGAAATAATGAACACTAACAAACCTGAAAAACACTGAAACAAATACAAGTAATAACAAAACACAATAATAAACCAAAACACACAAAGAGCATGTGTATGTACAGGTAGTTGTGATTGTGGCTCACATCGTCCCTTGGTTTTACGTCCAAGAACGACTTAAACGCCCTCTATGGGTCGGGGATAGGCTTCTCATCCAGTTTTCTTAAAAACTGCAAATAGGGTTTTTTTAGTCATATTCCCAAGACTAAGTCGATCATGTTCTTTATGAAATAGTGGCCATAAATCATGAATTACATGATGCACATCTCCACTAGGATACGTCTCAAGAGCCAATAGAAGGTTATCTAAAGACTCCTTACTCAGGCCATCATTAATGAATTGTATTTTATCTTCACGGTTTATAGATATCATTCTTAAAGAATGACATTGTGTATTATAAGTCCATCTAGCACATCGATGTCAAACTTTCAGTCATTTTGCATGATGTTTCTTTGCAAAAGTGCTTTTACCTGTTCTAGGCATGTGTGAAATGAAGGAGTTAGAGGACTCACCTGATAATCAGACTTTTGCTTCAATCAACCAGGGAATATCTTCAGAAATTCCATGATTCATTAACAATCTCAATCTTGCACATCTAGCACGGTAAATTTTTGTAATCGCATTCTGAGGTAAAGCGGGAAAATACTTTTTCAATTTTACAAGATTAGTGTCCATTTTCAAATGAGAATTGGAAGAGAGATTCAAAGAATTGCATAAATGTATATACAGATATCAGTTATTGTGGGAAACTGAAAGAACCGACTTAAGTCATGGAGTACCGTTATCCGCCATTTGACCGGGGTGAGAGAAACTAGCAAAAATCACTCAAAAAGAAACATAAAAACAATATGAGAGAAATAAAATAATCAACCTTTATCTACAAGATCATTCAAATCAGTTGATTTATTTTCACTAGGAAAATTATCAAAGTAAGCTTTCGAACGATGTTCATTTTCCTTAAAATCATTGTCATTCATTGAATTCTCAATATCACAGGCCTCATAAGAATTCCTCCATCTTGGTCTTAGCTCTCTAGGGAATGCATAGAGTTGACAATTATAAAACAAAACTTTTTGACCAGTATCAACTTTTTGACAATTTTCACAAGTTCTGCAGAATGCATGCGTGTCTTTAAACATGGTGGGCCAACAAAATCAATTTTGAAAGATTTTATAGCAGTCTTATTTGACGAGAAATCACTTCCACACGCATCAGAATGACAAAGTTTAATGACACTACTTACCTCATTGTCAGGAATGAATCTTTGAAATATTTGATTAGGACAATATTTGAATAAGTTAGAGTCATCACCATAAAAGTTCTTCACTTCGTTCAAAAACTTTTCTTTATCTTGGGTACTCCAATCAGCTGCCAAATCTCCTAAAGCAAGAAAATTGATATTTTTATCATACCAAGGCATTGGATTAAGAGAAAGTAAGGATTCGTTAGGAAAGTAATCATCGATTGGTGTGATGTTAGATGTCAAATCTGTTGTCATTGTTGACAAAAGATTCACATCAACATTTTTGGTGCTTTTTTCATCCGTGATTTCTTCCTCAGAATAGATCATTTGCAAATCTTCAAATTCATCCAACTCATTTTTACTTAAAGTATATTCAAGTTGATCATAAACTAATTCATCAATATGATCTATTTCTTGTAAATCATTATCATCTCCAGGTTGCTTACAAATATTGAAAATATTCATCTCTAATGTCATGTTTCCAAATGATAGCTTCATTAGTCCATTCCTACAATTAATCAATACGTTAGAAGTTGCAAGAAACGGATGTCCTAAAATAACAGGAAATGAATTACATGCCTCAATAGGTTGTGTGTCTAAGACAACAAAATTCACAGGATAAATGAATTTATCGACTTGTACTAACACATCTTCAATTATTCCTCTAGGCACTTTTACAGATCTATCAGCAAGTAAAAGAGTTATAGAATTTGGTTTTAACTCACCTAGATTCAGACTCTGAAAAACTGAATATGGAAGTAAATTCACACTAGCTCCAAAATCAAGTAAGGCTCTTTCAATTTTATGCTCTCTAATAAAGCAAGAAATTGTAGGACAACCAGGGTTTTTATATTTCAAAGCATTATTGTTCTGAAGAATAGCACTTACTTGTTCAGCTAGAAAGGCTTTCTTTTTCACATTTAGTTTCCTCTTCACAGTGCATAGATCTTTCAAAAATTTAGCATAAGAAGGAATTTGTTTAATAGCATCCAACAAAAGTATATTGATTCTTACCTGTTTGAAAATTTCAAAGATTTCAGAGTTGTGATTAACTTTCCTTTGTTTGGTCATGACCTGAGGAAATGGAAGTGCTGGTGGAGAATCAGTCTTTTTTTTACAATTTTCAGGTTCAACCTCTTCCTTACCCTTAGAGATTGACTCATCATCTTTCTCATAAGGTTCAAGACATGGTTTTTCAATAACCTTACCACTACGAAGAGTAGTGACTGATTTGACTTGATCCATGTGTTGGCTTCCGGAACTACTTACATTTGCATTGTATTGCCCCTTGGGATTTTATTGTGGTTGAGATGGAAACTTACCTTTCTCTTGGAAACTGAGAGCAGATGTTAATTTTGCAAGAGTATCTTTAAAATCTATCATGTTTTGAGCAAGTTAAGTATTGATTGTCTCTTGCTTTTCAATGAATGCATGCAATGTTTCCTCAAGATTTTTTCTAGAAGGTGGAGCATAAGGAGGTGCGTATCCATGAGAATTTTGGAAATTATGGTGTGCTTGAAATGGTGGTTGTAAAGTTTGTACATCACTATTCCAGCTAAAATTTGGATGATTTCTCCAACCAGGGTTGTATGTTTGTGAGTATGGGTTATGGTTGGCCCTTTGAAAACTGTTTAAAGAATAAACTTCTTCATGGAGACATTCCTTAAAAGAAGGCAAGGTTGGAAAGTTATTGATTGAGTGTTTATTTGTTTCACATATTTGACATGCAATGTTTTCAACAGATTTTAATTGACCACTCTTTTTCAATTCTAGTGCCTCGACTTTTCTAGCTAAAGATGCAAACTTGGCTTGAAGGTTCTGATCTTCCCTAAGGTTGTACATACCTCCACTAGATGTATGAGGTTAAGTTTTACTCGATGCCTCATAAATACCCGCGGTGTCCTAATTTTGAGCATTTTCAGCTAACAAGTCTAAGTACTCCATTGCTTCATCAGGGTCTTTGTCTTCAAAAGTTTCATTGCACATCAATTCAACCATTTGCCTATCTTTAGGTGTTAACCCTTCATAAAAATGTGAAACCAATCTCCATGTTTCAAAACCATGATGAGGGCAAGTACTAAGCAAGTCTTGATACCTATCCCAACATTGGTAAAATGTTTCTCCTTGTTTTTGAGTGAAAGTGGTGATTTGTCTTTTAAAAGAGTTTATTCTATGAGATGGGAAAAACTTCTTTAAAAACTGTTGTTGCATTTTATCCCACGCACGAATGGATCCTGGTCTCAAATTTTGTAGCCATGTTTTAGCTTTATCTTTTAATGAAAAAGGAAAAAGCTTTAATCTGATGGTGTTCATGTTACAATTTAAATTATTATATATATTGCAGACCTCCTCAAATTCCCTTAAATGCAAGTATGGATTTTCCAATTCTAAACCATGAAAAGAATGTAAAAGTTGAATAATACCTGGTTTAAAATTAAAATGAGATGCATCGGGAGGAAAACTATGCATGATGGTGCACTTGTTCTTATTGGATTTATGTGGTCTCTAAGTGTTCTAACACGGTTATTCTCATTATTCTCATTATGAAGTGATTGATTATCTTCTTCAGCCATATTTTCTAAAAATGATGAGAATACCTTACAAAGTCTACCACTTGATGTACGTGACCACACTCTCATGCACATGTAGGAATAGAATAAATGGAAAAGAAAAACAAAAGAAAAAGAAAGAAGGAAAAAAAATTATATACAAGAAAAGTGAAAAGAGAAAATAAAATAAATATTATAATTTATACAAAACTTACCTCCTCGGCAACGACGCCAAAAACTTGACACGACGAAAAGATTGATGTCTTCTCCCAAGTGCAGGAGTGTCGAAGTAATAAATAACCCGATAAGACCGGGGTCGAACCACAAGGAGGTTATTGTATAAATTATAAATAACAATAATACAACAACAACAATAACAACAATAATAGTAATAACAATAATAGTAATAATAATGATAATAATAGTACTAATAATACTACTACTAGTAGTAGTAATAATAATAATAATAATAACAACAACAACAATAATAAAGAAGAAGAAGAAGATGGGAACTTTGAGATGAAATATTAAAGTAAGTATTAAACAATGATAATAACAAATGTCAAGGTTAGAGGTTTCATTAGTGGTATGTCAAACAAGTATAGTATAAACTCTTATTGTTCAATTAGAAACCACACACAAAGGAGGTTCCAATCAGATTATAGATTGTTAACATGATTACATTAATCATCTTATTCGATTAATGCTAATACTTGTAAATTTCATCAAGCATTCATGATTATAACTTATGTTAACAACAAATCAAGTTTCTTTCATAGCTCAAGTGTTGGTTATACCATATATTATGAGCTATGAAAGTGCCAAGCATTTGTTGTACCAATTGTTATATAACATAAATCAAGATTAATCATTTAACAAGCAAAATATTAAAGAGTGAACAAGATAACAAATATAAAACATGTTAGTATTAAACATTAAAGTCCATAATAAGTTTATACCATACTTATTCTTACACTATTAGTGTAACCTTTTCACCTTAACATAATTAACTTAGCTAGACATAATGAAAGAAAGAAAAATAGATAAACAAAATAAGAACATAAATAAGATAAGAGTTAACAAAACAAAGGAAAGGAAATGAAAGGCATAAACTTGATATTAATGAAAACAAAGCATAAAGAATACAAAGAGAGAAAACAAGAGCATGATCTTGATCTGGACACTAAGATGCCTAAATGCATGACAAATGCCTCCTTTTATAGGCCAAAATTAGGAACTATTAATTTGATGACTAATGAATAAGTGGGTGGCCAACTCTTAACTTGGTGACAATCCTTATCTTCTCTTGTCTGCCCAAAACGTCATTGATAACGTCAAAATTGGAGCCACTTGAAACATGAAAGTTGTAGGCAATTATCTCAGCTATCTTGTGTAAAACATTCAACTCATTTGGACTTCTAGAACTCCAGATATGGCTAAAATACTGAACAGTACTTGGGCTGGAGGACAGATTCAGGCTTCTTTGTTGTTGCTACAATTTGGACTTCAAAATGGCCTTTTCAAATCTTAGGCTCCATAGAAAGTTGTAAGCCTATGTTTTACCTTTCCATCCATATAAAATGAACCTAAATCTAAGATTTATAACTCCAGATATGACCCAATTACCGAACAGTGTTCCGATTTGGATTGCGTCGACATCTTTTTTCTAAGTTTGATCACCTCTTTGCCTTTGCAATTGAAGTTCTTAAAGTCATCAATCAATCCTTTCATTTATGTGATAGACCTGCATTTAAAATGGACATTTACCACAAATTAAAGGTATCTTATATTATTAGATAGATTATCATAAAACGTACTTTAGTTAAGGAGTTATTGATACTTCAAATGCAAAATGATGATATAAAATCATGATAAAAATGCACTTTTGAGTACTAATCATAAATCACATTATAGATGAAGTTTTATGTACAAAGGAGAATATGAATTTAGTAATTAATGGCCGACAAGTTGCTTGTTTCTTATTTATACATAACGTGTCTCGTTAAATAGACAGTGTGTTGACAGAATTAATCAAAAGCAACAATCATCAACATTTCTACTTATTAAATATTTAAAACAAATATTTTTCTATTTTTTAATCATTTTCCTAATCTTAATTAGTGGATGAATCGAGAGACTACAACATATTTGGCATGTAAATTTTTCAGATCTTTTTACTTGATTTTTTTCTATTTGAGTGTGAAATTTAGGAATCCTTATAATGAAGTATCCATGTGCAATTATGTCAACTAAATACTAACAGAAGCGTTAAATTAACTCATCAGCTGGTTAACATCGCTAGGTGTTGTGTATGTGTGCATGAACATTTCAGTTTTATTTTTTAATTAAGTGTTTGTGTTTTTATTTTTTATTTGAATTTTTGAGATTTTATTTCATTCTTGTAATCTTATATAGGCAGCCATGTTTGTTATTAACTTAGAATCTAACAAATATCCACTTCGTAGTCTTCCAGAGGTCATGCATGTATGACCTAGTTCACTATGGTCAAGACTTAAAACAACATAATAATATTAATTTAGTCAAATTAAAATTAAGAATATAATCACAAAATGTGTCTAACAAATTAACAATAGCTAACAAGGTAAGAAAATAAAAATTAAAAAAGCAACATAATAACCAAAAGTTGTAGGACTTTGTTTGTTGTTATTGTTGCTGTAACTTGGTGTATGTTCGAATTAGAAACACATGTAAAACTATTAAAAAAAACGAAGCTTTGTTGCTTAATGAATTTATCTAATTCTATATATTAACAAAAATGCAAAATGTTGTGTTTCTAATCATTTAATGTTATATTTGCGCATGAGAAGCAGCTACTTGGCTAGTGCAGTGTGCCTTTTTTTTTAATTAAATATAATAATATAATAGATAAAAATAAAATAGTTTATAAAGTTGGTCAGCCATGTATATATATAATTAGAAACAAGAAAAAATATACTTTCATTCATAAAAAATAGAAAGACAATAACCTAGATAAAAAATAAAATAATATTTCATTGGTTAGCTCAAAAATTTAAAATCTAACATGTGCCAAAAATAATTATCCAAAAAAAATCATCTAAAAAAACTAACAACTAATACAATTTACAACTAAAACATAGAAAAATCACTAATAATTACTAAAACACACAGGAATCATTATTAAAAGGCCTACAACCTACAGCAAAAGTAAAATAAACTCAGCTAACATCTGGTAAGGAATGATCTGCAGCATAAAAATAAAATATCGTGGATAATAAGATTTGAAATCTTTTAAAATTCAATCAATTTTCAACCGCTTAAAAATAATTTTTTGTTTAGAATTATATTAAAACAATATTTTTTAAATTTTTTAAATTTATTTTTGAAATTAATACATTAAAATAATTTAAAACATTAAAAAATAAATTTAAAATAAAAAAATAAATTTTAATAAAAATAGATGGAAACTGACTCTCAATTTCTCTAGATGTGCACTGATTCTGCATTAAATGCACACCCAACCTGCCTCCTATTTCCTTTTACTCTTTCGGGTTTTTTTTTCTGGATTCGATGCTGACCGGGTTGTTAGGTTAATGGTTGCCTTTATCTCTTCTGACTTACTTCGGTTGTTGGTAGTTAAGTTTCGTTCTTCCTTTTGATTTCATTGGTTTGTTTTTCTTATTTCTAGGCTTTTCCATGTCAGTTTTTTTCTGAGTTTGATTAAGATGTTTGTGGTAAATTAAAGATACCTTGGAATTGGGTGTCATTGCTCTTAAGATTTTTATTTGTAGAAATACTGGGCGGTAAGATTATTTCCTTTCTTATGCGTTCTGTGTGCTTTTTTCCCAGGGTTTATGTGCCGGTGCTTGTGTCTCTGCTTCTTGGTTGAAGTCTTAATTATTCTACTTAATGTTTTATTTTGTTTCTTGAATTGTATGAATCTGTTCTGCATGGTTTTTCATTCAGACCCTTCTGTTTCCAGCAAAGTATGGTCTCGGTATTTGTCTAGAATAGCTGCTGTCAACAGAAACTGCAATAATTGCTATGTGTTTACTTTTGTTTTAGGGGTGTGTCGTCCTCCATAGGATTTCAGCGCTGGGTTGTTTTGTTCCCCGGCCTCACTGCTTTTCATTGATCTTTCAAGGTCTTTAGAAGTTTCTGTATTTTTTTTTTCCTGCACAAATGCTTAAGTCAATTCTATTCCCTTTCTTGCGCTCTAGCAGTCCATGCACAGGTCTATAACTTGTAGAGCAGTGATTAAATTAAGAATTGTAAGATTTTGCCTGATTAAGATGGATGTTGCTTGTGCTTCTACTTCTTTTAAAGGCTTAGAGAAAATGCATAATTTATGTTGTGAAGATGTTTCCTTTTGAATCGGCTAAAACAATCAAGTAGAGTACCTCAGAAACTCGACAAAAACCAAACAACTCTTTGTTTGTGCATGCATGTGGTTTCTGGGCTTGCCGCCTGTTTGCGTGAACTTAACTGGGATTAGGGACTTGATCAGGCCTCAGATTGTTTTGATTATGAGAGACAACTCTTTCTACGCAAAGCTTTTAGATTGTTCAAAACTGAGATATCTTATAAACAAGGTTGTAAAACAAAGAAGAATAAAGTTCTTGTTATGGAGATGAGACGAATGTCACTCTCTCTCTCTCTTTTTCCAACTAAACCAAACTAGGTTGCTTCCTGATTTAGCTGGAAAAACATTCAATTCGAGGGCTACCATTTTTTACCAAAAGATTGTTGAGACAACCAGCAGCCCAGTAATTATTGTTACAAAATGATTCCTTATTTTCTACTATTAGATTATCGGTGCGTTTTATATTGTATTTTGAAAATATTTTAAAAAAAAATTAAAATTTTATTTTTTATTTTAAATTAATATTTTTATATTTTTATATCATTTGAATATACAATGTTAAAAATAATTTTTTTAAAATAAAAAAAATATTATTTTTATATATTTAAAAAAAATAATTATTATCACACTATCACACACACTCTAATATTTATTCTAATACTCATACTAAGTCATGGTTTAACCATTTTAATTAAAAAAACAAAAACTTAGTTCAAACTATGACAAACTCTATTTATACAAGGAAAAAGGCTTGTATTAAAAGGATAAAAAATAATAAAAAAAGAAGCTTATCAAGTTGAAATCATCAAAAACTCTATTTTAAAAAGTGTTTATTATCACACTATCATATATATTCTAATACTTATTTATTTATTATTTATTTAAAATGCCTGTATTAAAAGAATAAAAAAATAAAGTTGGCAACATGCTATTTTTGTAGAAAAAACATTAGGTGAACAATGTAAAAAAAAATCTCATGTTTTTTTTCATTGTCAATTTAATCTTTTTATTTTCAATTTCTAAAAACAATCAAACATAATTTTTTTAAATTAAACATTAATTCAATATGATACTGTAATAATTTTATAAAACAAATTAGGATTAACCATCAACACAACTTGCAAATATAAAATTGATTTTTTTTTTAATAACAAGAACAATAAAAAAAATTATATATAAAAAAAAAAAGAGAGAGAGACAAGCACCGTAAAAATAGAAACAAAAGGGAAAACCATAATTTTTGCCTCATTGTCGATTCTGATCTTCTTATTCTCAGTTTTTTGTAAAAATAAAACTTTTGTTTATTAATATAAACTTAAACAAACTATCAAAATCTAATACTTAGTCAATGTAATGTGTAAAGATAATTTTTTTTAGATCAATTTGCTTTAAAAAAAACAGTGTTTCAATCTAATCTAAAATCGCTTTTAAGGTTCTTGTTAATTAATGTTTGGAAGACGAAACAAAATTAGAGCCAATTCCGAGCGTGATTTACACGCGCCCACAAAAGCCCGCCAGTTTGCCCCTTCCTCTCCCGCCATTACAACACCAGATTATATAAGACCACACTTCAGTTTCTTCAGCTTTTATAAACCCCAACAACGAAACCCTAATTTTTTTATAATCTAATGGGTGAAAATAACAATTTTGAAGAACAGAACAAGCTCCCTGAGCTCAAGCTAGGTAAAATAATCAATGTTTTCGTTTTGGTTTTTTCCTTTCGGGGTTGAGAAATGATTTGATTTCTTGAAATCGTTGTACCAGATGCTAAGCAGGCTCAAGGGTTTCTCTCTTTCTTCAAAACCCTACCCCATGTAAGTCCTAATTAGTCTCTTAATTACTTGGAAAATTAAGCATTTCTTAAAGAAAATAATTTTGAGTTCTGGGTTATTTATTTATAGTTTTGTTTTAGTGTTTTGAATTTATTTATGAATTACTTATTTTGTTTGGGCGTGTTTCGTTGTTGCGTTTGATGTTGCAGGACCCTAGGGCGGTTCGGGTCTTTGATAGGCGGGTCAGTTCATGTTTGGCCTCTTATTGAACCTCTGAATTATTTCTGTCTTGACCTGATATGGAATGAGTTCATCTCCATTTGTCATTAAGTGTTGGATTTTCATCTTTAACTGTGAAACTTTACTGTTTTAGTACGGAATTAGCAGTATGATTCAGGGAATCATTTAAGGGGTCAATGAATACTGTTTCCGTTTGAGGTATTCAATATTCTTACAATGCAATGACGATACTGCTTTTATAGGAACTTAATCTTTGTTGTTTCTTGCATTCTATTACCTATTCAATTTTGTTTTGCCATCAATATTTCAACAACAAGTCATTCACAAGGAAAACAATATGCCTGTGTTAGAAATGATATTGATGTCAACCACTGTTGGCATCTCCGAAGAAGTTTGTTTCCTAATTAAGGATGCTATTTCAAACTAGCTCAGATGCACACATGTATAGATTATTAAAATGCAAGCCAGAATTATAAGGTTTTCTGTAAATGCTACCTTTTCTTATAACATGCATGGTTTTTTTTTGGTTATTGTGATGACTATGATCTCACAAATTACCAGCTATTGTTCTTCATAAGTAGAATTTATAAGTATTTCATTTTGGTTTCTTTGTTTGTCTTAACAATTGTCAAATTTTTTTAATCTTGTTTAAATATGCAGGACTATTATACAGTTCATGCTGAAAATGCAAACTTCATTGCAAAGACATACTACCACACTACGACTGCTTTGCGCCAGTTGGGGAGTGGATCTAATGGTCTTTCTAGTGTGAGCATTAGTAAGAACATGTTTGAAACAATTGCTCGGGATCTTCTTTTGGAGAGAACAGACCATACTCTTGAGCTTTATGAAGGGAGTGGATCCAATTGGAAACTAGTGAAAAGTGGGACTCCTGGAAATCTTGGCAGTTTTGAAGATGTATTGTTCGCAAACAATGACATGCAGGATTCTCCTGTGGTTGTTGCACTGTTGTTAAACTTCCGTGAAAAAGTGTGCACTGTTGGGTTGAGTTATGTTGATTTAACAAAAAGAGTTCTCGGGCTGGCTGAATTTCTAGATGATAGCCACTTTACAAATGTGGAGTCAGCTTTAGTTGCCCTCAGTTGCAAGGAATGCCTTTTGCCCATGGAGAGTGGCAAGTCCAATGACTGTAGAACTCTGCATGATGTTTTGACCAAATGCGGTGTGATGTTAACTGAGAGAAAGAAAAATGAATTCAAAACTAGAGATTTGGTGCAGGATCTCGGTAGGCTTGTCAAAGGCCCCCTTGAACCAGTCCGAGATTTAGTTTCTGGTTTTGAATTTGCACCTGGTGCTTTGGGAGCATTATTGTCCTATGCAGAATTACTTGCAGACGAGAGCAATTATGGCAATTATAGAATTAGAAAGTACAATCTTGACAGCTACATGAGACTTGATTCTGCTGCCATGAGGGCACTGAATGTCCTTGAAAGCAAAACTGATGCAAACAAAAATTTTAGTTTATTTGGTCTCATGAATAGAACTTGTACAGCTGGAATGGGAAAAAGATTGCTTCATATGTGGCTAAAACAGCCTTTATTGGAAGTAGATGCAATCAACTCCAGGCTAGATTTGGTGCAGGCATTTGTGGACGATACTGGGCTTCGCCAAGATCTAAGACAGCATCTGAAAAGAATCTCAGATATTGAACGACTGATGCACATTGTTGAGAAAGGAAGAGCTGGCTTGCACCATATTGTGAAACTTTATCAGGTGAAATTCAATTTTCTGTTTCCTGTACTCATTCCTTAATGCATGTGCTTGATATAGGATGGCCAGGTTAGTGATTATTTGACTAGACAATTAGTTAAAACGCTGACTCTTCTCCATTTTCTACCAAGCTGGTTAACATTTCATGCCTGTTTCTGCTTATTCTCACTCTCCATCTTTGGTTGAGGAGAATTATATGGTACTTTTAGAGTAGAGTAGCTCCTGGTATGGAAAGTGTAGGTTGTTTTCAGCTGAAAAGCTCGCTAGTGTTTGTATTCTTCCTTTTTCTGGCACTCTCTTTCCCTTGATGCTACGGAGAAGTTGTATCAAAGGTGGCCTAGTGTTACATGGAACTTGTAGAGTGGAGTTGCAACCTGTTATGGAACTGAAATGCTGATCAATCTTCAGAAAAGAAATTGCTGGTGTCATCTGCAGTTGTACTTTTTGTTTGTTTTCTTTCTTTCTCGGCTTTTTATGCTCTTTTCTTCTTATGCTGTGTAGTGGTGTCCATGCATACTATCCTTTAAATAATTATTCATGTTGCTTTTTTTAACTAATTATCACATGCACTGCGTTCTACGCTATTTTATACAATAATTGTATTTTAATCTCTCAGTTAATGTGCCTCTGTTTTCCTTTTTAACTTGATACATTTTTGGGATGCAGTCCATCATAAGACTGCCATACATTAAAGGTGCTCTGGAACGATATGATGGCCAATTTTCATCCCTTGTCAAGAAAAAGTATTTGGAGTCCCTTGAGGTGTGGACTGATGATAACCACTTGAATAAGTTCATTGCTCTTGTGGAAACTGCTGTTGACCTAGATCAACTTGACAATGGGGAATACATGATTTCACCTAGTTATGAAGCTGCCTTAGGTGCACTAAAAGCTGAGCAGGAGTCATTGGAGCACCAGATACACAATTTGCACAAACAAACTGCTTCCGATCTTGACCTTCCTCTAGATAAGGGATTGAAGTTGGATAAGGGAACGCAATACGGTCATGTCTTCCGAATTACAAAGAAGGAAGAGCCAAAAATACGAAAAAAGCTGACCACCCAGTTTATTGTCCTTGAAACTCGTAAGGATGGGGTAAAATTCACAAACACGAAACTTAAAAAATTAGGTGACCAGCACCAAAAGATAGTTGAGAACTATAAGAGTCATCAAAAGGAGCTTGTCAATCGAGTGGTTCAAATTACAGCAACTTTCTCTGAGGTATTCATCCTTTATCATGTACTGACCTTGACAGAGCTCTTGTTCTTGATTAATGCAAGTTCTATGCTGCAGGTGTTTGAGAAATTATCTGGTTTGCTTTCTGAAATGGATGTCTTACTTAGTTTTGCTGATTTGGCTTCTAGTTGCCCTACTCCATACACAAGGCCTGACATCACTCCATCTGTAATTATTTGCTTCATTCACTTCCTTCCTTTCATCTATCTTCTTGTTTTGGAAAAGCTTTATGGTATGATATTTACCCTCTTTGCTGTTATAGGATGTGGGAGATATTATATTAGAAGGGAGTAGACATCCATGCGTGGAAGCTCAGGATTGGGTGAATTTTATTCCAAATGATTGTAAACTTGTGAGTATTCAATTGATGAACGAGAGCATGCTCCTTCTGGACTTCTAATATCCAAGTGCCCCATTAATGTTTCTTTGATATCTTTCCATGAATCAGGTCAGGGGAAAGAGCTGGTTCCAAATAATCACAGGGCCTAATATGGGTGGGAAATCCACATTTATTCGGCAAGTATGGATGTTTTTATGATTCGGTTTGATGCCTCTATTCGTTACTTATTTTGTCTTTCATTATATCACTCTCACCTCTAGAATTTTTAGATCTTATTGATATTTCAGTCTGTCAATGCATTTGACTCAACACAAATTGAGTTGATGTTCATCCATGGGAGACACCTAAGTCCCTCTCAATTTCTTGTTTCACAATATCTTCAATCTATCAAGTTAATCGACAATTTTCCAGGATTGCTATATCTGTATATTTTGGTTTCATTTGCAGATAGGTGTGAATATTCTCATGGCCCAAGTTGGTTCTTTCATTCCCTGTGACAAGGCTACCATTTCTGTACGTGATTGCATTTTTGCACGTGTGGGTGCTGGTGATTGTCAAGTGAGTCAGTGAAATAGCCTTTTAAAGTTCAAACTCTTGAAAATGAATGTCATGGATGCAATGATTTTGGAAGCTATCTGCTTTTCCTTTCTAATCCCCTTTTGCTCTTTTCTGCATATTTATTATCTTGATTTTTACTCCAGGATTGTAAAGTTCTATGCTCAATAATCACCAATTTCAAAGTTCCTACACGCTTCATGTCTGCTGTTGAAATGCTCATGTACTGATCCTATTATTTGCCTTAGGAAAGGTCACCTTTGCAGGATGTAGCTGTGAACCTATGTTATGTTATATCAATGCACAAGATTAAATCTAGCTGCTTTACCCTGCTCTGCTATTTTAAAATGTAATATGTTTGTGTGTTTTGATGGGGAAATGTTTGATAACGAGATACAATCAGAAACATCACCTGTAGCATGATGTATGTGTTGCATTGAGTTTTAACTACTTGTAGAAATAAATTAGAGTGCATCACAGGAAGAGCAGAAAGAAATAAATACCTGAATTGTTGATACCATTTACATCCAAGTGCTAAGGTACAAAGCAAATAGATCTGCTTCCCTTTTGTGCTTCTGAGGATGTAAAAAATAAGATTTCAATCTCAAATAAACAGTCTATTAATGCATAGACAGCAAAAAATTCAAGTTGAAATCTGTGTGGTATAAAACTGTCTTAGTTCAATATTTTTATTAAGTCACTAATTTGATTCTCATCTCCTCATCCATCTAAATCTATATTCATCCTAGACTAGTTGAAAAACTTGAGCTAAACCGTCTACTCTTTAGATCTTTTTTTCTGGCATTAGTCATTAATTTGACCATGTTAAGTAATACCATTAGATATTGGATTATTTTAGCAGCATAGACTTCAAGATATATAAAATCTTTGGACCTAATGAAAACATGCTACAAAATGCCTGTCAGATAATAGATGTAGTTGATAACGACTTAATTCCAGAAAAAAAAAAAGGTCATTCTGTTGTCATATGCTGATAGTATCAGGAAACTTTTACTAGTATATTTGCTAGTGCACTTAAGGTAGTCTAACCATATGATAAGCATGGACCAATTTGATTTATGCCTGTAAAATTTACCTGATTAGTTTTTGTGCTTTTTGCTTTTCTTTTTTTAACCTGTAAAATGTGTACAGAGAGTTTGAAACTGAACAACATAATTTAGTGATTACTTGGTGTCCCCTGTATTGAGCTCTAGTTAGATCTCACTTCTGTATGGTGCTGTGTCTTGTGTATCACATTCACTACTCGACTGTTTGACTGTTTTGTTTCTGTAAAAGTACATTATATTACTTGCTTACAATGAAAGGATGGATATTACATGTTTCCTTGCTATTGAAGTTTATGCATCTGTTTCCTTTCTTGTAGATGCGTGGAGTTTCTACTTTTATGCAAGAAATGCTTGAAACTGCTTCAATCCTTAAAGGAGCTACAGATAGGTCATTGATAATCATTGATGAGTTAGGGCGCGGGACATCAACTTATGATGGATTTGGTAGCTTTCAACAATTTCCAGAGCCTTGGGATTGTTGGTTTTTATGGATTTTTCATTTGAAGTTGTGGTTGAAGCTCTCTAAATCATCTAACCTAAAAAAGTTTCAGTTAAAGTTTTGTAAAACTGTTAAATGGATGTTTTGAAATTTTCTATCTCTTTTTTTCCCCCTTTTCATTCCTGTTATTTGAAAAGCATGAACTATGTCTGCTCTCCTTACTTAAATCAGTATGGTTTAAAGAATTGTTCTCCTATTGAAGTTACCATCATCCAATTAGACTTTTTGGGGTTTGAGAGTTTCTGAAAATTAACCATGTCTGCTCTCCTTTTTATTGATGAGTTCGGGGAAGCTACTTTTCATCATTTATTTGTAGTTTTGACTGTGGAGTTTTCTGCTTTTAAACATTGCTTAGAGCCTCTTTTCACCTTTGGTTGGAAGTGATGAAGTAGCTCTATTGTTTGATCCATATTGGAATTTATTGTTTGGTTTGGTTAAACCTCATAGATAAACATAATTTTGTTTATAATGTTTTGTTCTGTTTCCCAGGCTTGGCATGGGCCATATGTGAACACCTGGTTCGAGAGTTAAAAGCACCTACTTTATTTGCAACCCACTTTCACGAACTGACTGCATTAGCTCATCAAAAAGCTGACCAGGAGCCACATGCGAAGCAAATTGTTGGTGTTGCAAACTATCATGTCAGTGCACACATCGACTCATCAAATCACAAGTTGACCATGCTGTACAAGGTAAATGCATTGAGGCATGGCCTAAGCACCTAGAATTACAGGTGCTTTATTGTATGCCTTTTGTTTTTTATTTTTTCAAAGACTAGCTTATATCATAATTTTGTAGCTGTTGTTTCTGCCTTACCTTTGATCTTTGTAATTAATTGATCGGATTAGTGTAAGAGTAATAGGACTATAAATGACGTGAAGTAGAAAAGACCTTTGAGGGACAGGGTTTTAGATTTTTCCATTGCCTCGCTTCTTTCAATTTTTCTCTTTGTCGTTTAGCAAGCTTTGCTTACATAATGAAAAAAAAAAGTGGAGAAAAAGGTAAGAAAATGAGGAACTTCAATTTTTATTTTATTTTATTTTATTGGGTTTTGTATTTTCTATTATGATATGAGTTCTGTTTGACACAGAAACGACAGTCTTCAATCATTATTCTTAATAGTGGGGCATATATCATTGTTGGACTAGCAATTTTAGGATTAGTTTCTGACTAGATGCGATTCTTCTGCTTTTGAGTGACTGGGTTAGCAAAAATAAGTTTAAAATGCATACTCTAATGACCTTCTTACAACCTTGAATTCCAGGTTGAGCCAGGGGCTTGTGATCAAAGTTTTGGTATTCATGTTGCAGAATTTGCAAACTTTCCTGAAAGTGTTGTCGCCCTTGCCCGAGAAAAGGCAGCTGAATTGGAGGATTTCTCACCTACTGCAATCATTTCAGATGATGCTAGAGCAAAGGTTTGTCTTTAATGAATACAAAAGCTTCCAGCCCAGCATTGGCTCTATGCCATCTGTATAGCCTTCTAGTTATATGAACTTTCTGATCATCTCTGTTGATAAGCCTTAGATTGATATAGTGGTATGTAGGCCAATGTTATACAAGCCTTGACGTTTCAGTTAGTGTCAACATTTGAAGGGATGTGCCACTCTGGTTTGACTTCTCCTTCTTACTAAGCAAGCCATCCAGAGTCTACATGCTGGAGTATCAAGACCTTTGGCTTGATGCGCCACTACTGTAGTGTGAAAAACAACTTCGAATTCAAGTTGATTGACTAGGATAGCACTATGGAGTACAGATTCCCTGTCAGTAATCTCCAGTGTTTGAGCCAGTCTTGAGGGGAACATCATGTCACTCTTTGGCAGTCCCAAAACTTTCATGCTGTAGAGCATTCTCGAAACATTTCTGTTTCTGATAGCAAAGTTTTCACGTGAACTGAACTTGGTAAAATGATAGCATAATATCGCAAAGCATTCTATTAGGTTGGAATATTAACTTACTCATTTATGATTTGTAGGTCGGATCCAAACGAAAGAGAGAGTGCAATACGGATGATATGTCAAAAGGTGCAGCTCGGGCTCACCGGTTTCTGAAGGACTTCTCTGATTTGCCATTAGACAAAATGGACTTGAAGGAGGCTCTGCTACATATAGGCAAACTGAAAGATGACTTGGAGAAAGATGCAGTAAATTGCCATTGGCTCCAGCAATTCTTCTAGTTGTCCTTGGAGCAATATTTGAATTAGATATTGCAAAGTCTCAACGAGTACAATATTTGAACATTATGCTTGACGCAGGTGTTGGTTTTTGTGATCATTTCTTGGCTGGATGAGTGGTCTCTCAAAATTTTGTTGGGGCTCAAATCAATTTGAGGTCATGTAGGGGATTGGTCTCTTGTATCTGAACTTGTGTAATTTATCATTGTTGAGGCTCAAACAAATTTCTTTTATTTACATGTATAATATATGAGCTTTTCTAACAAAATGGAAAGAGGATTTTTTTTCGCTTGCATTTAGCAATCCGACCAAGTTTATGCATTGCCTGAAACAATATAGTTATTGAGGATTCTTTTTATGTTGAACTGCTTTTCTCACTCCTTCGGAGATGATTGTTTATTTCTTTTTTCTTGAAAACGTGTTTTATGTTGCCAGAAGATGGCATGCCCGTGTACTGAATACTTGATAGTAATAAAAACTAAAAATATAATAAAATCAATATTTTATAACAGAAAAAAAAAATTGTATCGGTGATGAAAAATTTAGAAGTTAAATAAAATAATTTATTTTATAGGAAAAGTATACTATTTTGGCCACGTAATTTAGCTTTTTTGTTAATAAAAAAAATTACAAAGTTAAATTCTTAATTAATTTAATATTAAAAAAACCAATAAATATAATTTTGAAAGGAAAAAATCTAAAAGGAAAAATGTTGTAGCAATCGAAAATATTTTGTGAGGAAAACTACAGTGTTTTCTCCAATAAAATTGGTAAAGACAGTTTTAGAAAAAATCATAAAAAAAACTTTTTAGATAAATACTGTAGCAATTTACAGTATTTTATAAGAAAAACTACAACGCTTTCTCCATATGATTTAGCTTTATTGTCATTATAATTCTTAATCAAATCAATATTTTTTTTAAAAAAATAACAAAGATAATTTTGAAAAAAATCATATAAAACAACACAGCAATAATTCACAGTATTTTAAAAAAAAATACAATGCTAAATTCTTAATAAACTCAATATTAAAAAAAATAAAATCAACAGGGATAGTTTAAAAAATAAAAAAATACAAAAAAAATAAACAGGGAAAGAAAATTATGTTAGAAACATTGTAGCAATTCACAATGTTTTGTGATGAAAGTTACAGTGCTTCCTCATATGATTTAAACTTATTACATTAAACTTATTTGTAATGACTTGTAATTGTAATTTTTAACTAGCTCAACATCAAAAAGAATTTAACAAATAATATTAAAAATATAATAAGAAAAAAAAATCATGTAACGAGATACTTTAACAATTCACAATATTTTATGAAGAAAGCTACAATGTTTTCCCCACATTATTAAGTTTTATTAAAAATTTAAATTATAATCAATTTAATATTAAAAAAATAAAATTAATAAAGATAATTTTAAAAAAAGTATTATAAAAAAAACACAAAAGAAACTAGGAAAAAAAACCATATAGAAAAAAAATACTATAGTAATTCATAATAATTTGCAAAGAAAGTTACAATGTTTCTCTCATATATTACAACTGTAATTTTTAACTAGTTCAATTTTAAAAAATAAAATAAAAAAAGAAAATTTTGAAAAAAATCATCAAAAGACAAAAATAAAAAAACTATGCAAAGAAACAATCTAGCAAACAATAATGTTTAAAAAAATTACAAAACTAAATTCTTAATTAGCTCAATATTAAAAAAATAAAATTAACAAAAATAATTTTAAAAAATAAAAAAATAAAATGAAAAAACCATGTGGAAAAACAATATAGTAATCCACGATGTTTTAAAGAAAAACATTATAAAATAAAATTTTTAACCAGCTCAATATTAAAAAAAAATCAACAAAGATAATTTAAAAAAAATAAACAAAAAAAAGAGGAAAAGTTGGAAAAAAAGAAAAGTAATTTTGAAAAAAAAATAAATACATTATGAATTACTATAGTGCATTGGATGTGGGTGAATAGTTAATTACTCATATCCTTTAGCTTATTACTTAATTACCATGACTTTGCCAACAACATCAAGCTTTTATGAATGATCCATTAGTTTAAAATCATATATGTGTGGGGGAATTCCCAAAGTAATTTATCCTTGTCCCTATTTTTTTTCATTGATAAAAATAATGGCAAAACTTTTATGGCCATTGAATCATTGCTCGTACTTCTTATTATCAGCTACATAGATTTGTGCAATAAAATACATCGTTTTGTATGATCTAATGTCTGGAAATGAAGCGATGAGGGGTTAATGTTTAAGTTGATTACAAGAGCCAAGTTTGTTGAAGAAAAGAAAGACAATAAAGAAAAGCTATAAAGTTTTTTTTAGAGAAAAAAAAATGAGCATTTTATTAGAGAATGAAGGATTGACTTGAATGAACAGAGAGAAAAATCTATGGCATGCGTAATACATGTGCTAATAAGTGAGGAAGGTTGTCATATTGGGAGGCCATAAATAACTTTCTTTTAGCTCTAATGGAGGTTGTCATTGATATTGTTTGAATCATCTTAATGAGGGCTTTCTTCTATAGTGATGTGTGTTGATGTTTTATTTTTGGTGTGGCTCTAGCGATCCAATTATATTTTCTTTTTTTTTTTAATATCTTTTTCCTCTCTTGTCTTTTTATTTTTCATGCTTGATTTCTTTATTTTTCCCTTTTATGGATAAGAGTATCAAAGGTGGTTGTCATTTGTTTTGTTCAATTCTAGTCCTATAATTTTAATCTTTTGAAAAACAAAAAATTCTAAATAATTTTCTATAAAATTAAGCGTTTATCAAATGTCAAGATTTTTTGACATCTTGAGAACCCAAAATCAAATTCATTGAAACAAACTATCAAGTCCATTGTTGAATTGATTCAATGTAAAAGAATAAAAATTGAAAAAAAAAAACAAAAACTTCATGATTGATAAAAAACAAAAAAACAAAAAACAAATGTTACTATATGAATCCACAATTTCATTGGATATGGGCATGCAATAAAAGGAATAGAAAAAAATCCTAACTCTTCTAATGTTTTGTTAATAAAATAAAAAAAAATATTTTTTATTAGTACATAAAATTATATTTTTATCAATGTTTTGTATCATTATTTTGCACTTAAAGTATTAATAACTCCTTAACTAGAGTATATTTTATAATAACATATTTAATAATATTCATAGTAAATATTCATCTTAAATGCAAGCCTATCACATAAATTAAGGGATTAATTAATGAGTTTAATTACCGAAATTGAAAAGTAAAAAAAAAGAAGCTAAGCTTAGAAAAAAGATACTAGTTTAATCCAAACTAGAATACCATTCAGTTATTAGATCATAACTAGAGCTGTAAAACTTGAATTTAAGTTTGCTCTATGTAAATGAAAAGCTAAAACATAAACCTAAAATTTTCATAAGAGTCTATAATTTAAAAAGATCATTTTGAAGTTCAAATTATAGCAACAACAGAGAAGTTTGAAATCCTTATTATTTTTAAAAAATATAGCTGAAGAAAATAAATAGTCGTTTTATAATAAAAATAATGAGAATAATCGAGCACATGAATCCTACAGAAATAAGTGCACCTTCATGTACAGTTTCCCTCCTAATGCATCTTATTTCAATTTTAAGTCAGATATTATTCAACTTTTACCTTTTTCTCATGACTTAGATCTAGAAAATCTCTACTTACATTTAATAAAATTTGAAGAAGTTTGTAACATTTATACTTACTTAAATTGTAGCACAAATACCATCAAATTAAAGCTTTTTTTTTCATTAAAAGATAAAGTTAAAACATGACTACAAAATCTTAGGTTAGGAACCATTCGTGCTTGGGATGAAATGTAACACTAGTTTTTAAAGAAGTTTTTTCCATCTTACAAAATAAATTTTTTCAAAAGACAAATTGCCTCATTCATTCAAAAATGATTAGTACTCAAAAGTGCATTTTTATCATGGTTTTATATCATCATTTTGCACTTAAAGTATCAATAACTCCTTAACTAAAATATTTTTTTATAATAATCTATCTAATAATATAAGATACCTTTAATTTGTGGTAAATATCCATTTTAAATGCAGGCCTATCACATAAATAAAAGGATTGATTGATGACTTTAAGAACTTCAATTGCAAAGGCAAAGAGATGATCAAACTTAGAAAAGAGATGTTGGTGCAATCCAAACCGGAACACTGTTCGGTAATTGGGTCATATCTGGAGCTATAGATCTCAGATTTTGGTCTACTTTATATGGATGGAAAGGTAAGATATAGGCCTACAACTTTCATATGGAGCCTAAGATCTAAAAAGGCCATTTTCAAGTCCAAATTATTGCAACAACAAAGAAGCCCGAATCTGTCCTCCAGCCCAAGCACTGTTCAGTATTTTGGCAATATCTAGAGTTCTAGAAGTCGAAATGAGCTGAATGTTTTACACAAGAAAGCTGAGACAATTGCCTAGAACTTTCATTTTTTCAAGTGGCTCTAATTTTGACGTCATCAATGACGTTTTGGGCAGACAAGAGAAGATAAGGATTGTCACCAAGTCAAGGGTTGGCCATCTACTCATCAATTAGTCATCAAACCAATAGTTCCCAATTTTGGCCTATAAAAGGAGGCACTTGCCATGCATTTAGGCATCTTTGTGTCCAGATCAAGATCATGCTCTTGTTTTCTCTCTTTGTATTCTTTATGCTTTGTTTTTATTAATATCAAGTTTGTGCCTTTCATTTTCTTTCCTTTGCTTTGTTAACTCTTATCTTATTTATGTTCTTATTTTGTTTATCCATTTTTCTTTCTTTTATTATGTCTAGCTAAATTAATTATGTCAAGGTGAAAAGGTTACACTAATGGTGTAAGAATAAGTATGGTATAAACTTAATATGGACTTTAATGTTTAATACTAACATGCTTTATATTTGTTATCTTGTTCACTCTTTAATACTTTGCTTGTTAAATGACTACTCTTGATTTATGTTATATAACAATTGATACAACAAATACTTGGCACTTTCATAGCCCATACTGTATGGTATAACCGACACCTGAGCTATGAAAGGAACTTGATTTGTTGTTAACATAAGTTATAATCATGAATGCTTGATGAAATTTACAAGTATTAGCATTAATTGAATAAGATGACTAATGTAATCATGTTAACAATCTATAATCTGATTGGAACCTCCTTTATGTGTGGTTTCCAATTGAACAATAAGAGTTTATACTATACTTGTTTGACATACCATTAGTGGAACCTCTAACCTTGACATTTGTTATTATCATTTTTAATCCTTTAATTTTCCATCTCAAAGTTCTCATCAAATTTTCTTCTTCTTCTTTATTATTGTTGTTATTATTATTACTATTATTATTGTTATTATTATTATTATTAATATTATTGTTGTTGTTGTTATTATTCTTGTTATTGTATTATTATTATTTATAATTTATACAATTAACCTCCCTATGGTTCGACCCCGGTCTTACCGGGTTATTTATAACTTTAACACTACTGCACTTGGGAGAAGACATTAATCTTTTCGTCGTGTCAAGTTTTTGGCGCCGTTGCCAGGGAGGTAAGTTTTGTATAAATTATACTATTTATTTTTTTTCTCTTTTCACTTTTCTTGTATATAACTTTGTTTCTTTTTTTTTCTTGTTTCTTCTTCTTTTGTTTTCCTTTTCCATTTATTATATTTCTACACGTTCATGAGAGTGTGGTCACGTATATCAAGTGGTAGATTTTGTAGGGTATCCTCATCATTTTCAGAAAATATGGCTGAAGAAGATAATCAATTACTTCATAATGAGAATAATGAGAATAACCGTGCTAGAACACTTAGAGACCACATGAATCCAACAATAACAACTGCACCGTCATGCATAGTTTTTCCTCCCGATGCATCTCATTTTAATTTTAAGCCAGGCATTATTCAACTTTTACCTTCTTTTCATGGTTTAGAATTGGAAAATCTATATTGCATTTAAGGAAATTTGAGGAGGTCTGCAACACATATAATAATCTAAATTATAGCATGAACACCATCAGATTAAAGCTTTTTCCTTTTTCATTAAAAGATAAAGCTAAAATATGGCTATAAAATTTGAGACCAGGATCCATTCGTGCTTGGGATGAAATGCAACAATAGTTTTTAAAGAAGTTTTTCCCATCTCATAGAACAAACTCTTTCAAAAGACAAATCACCACTTTCACTCAAAAACCAGGAGAAACATTTTACCAATGTTGGGATAGGTATCGAGACTTGCTTAATACTTGCCCTCATCATGGTTTTGAAACATGGAGATTGGTTTCGAAACATGGAGATTGGTTTCACATTTTTATGAAGGGTTAACACCTAAAGATAGGCAAATGGTTGAATTGATATGCAATAAAACTTTTGAAGACAAAGTCCCTGATGAAGCAATGGAGTACTTAGACTTGTTAGCTAAAAATGCTCAAAATTGGGACACCGTGGGTACTTGTGAGGCACCGAGTAAAACTCAACCTCGTACATCTAGTGGAGGTATGTACAACCTTAGAGAAGATCATGACCTTTAAACCACGTTTGCATCTTTAGCTAGACAAGTCGAGGCACTAGAATTGAAAAAGAGTGGTCAAAATTAATACTCAACTTGCTCAAAACATGACAGATTTTAAAGATACTCTTGCAAAATTAACATCTGCTCTCAGTTTCTAAGAGAAAGGTAAGTTTCCATCTCAACCACAACAAAATCCCAAGGCGCAATACAATGCAAATGCAAGTAGTTCGGGAAGCAAACATATGGATCAAGTCAAATCAGTCACTACTCTTCGCAGTGGTAAGGTTATTGAAAAACCTTCTCTTGAATCTTATGAGAAAGATGATGAGTCAATCTCTGAGGGTAAGGAAGAGGTTGAACCTGAAAATTGCAAAGAAAATACTGATTCTCCGCCAGCACTTCCATTTCCTCAGGCCATGACCAAACAAAGGAAAGTCAATCACAACTCTGAAATTTTTGAGACTTTCAAACAGGTAAGAATCAATATATCTTTCTTGGATGCTATTAAACAAATTTCTTCCTATGCTAAATTTTTAAAAGATCTATACACTGTGAAGAGGAAACTGAATGTGAAAAAGAAAGCTTTTCTAGTTGAACAAGTAAGTGCTATTCTTCAGAACAATAATGCTTTGAAATATAAAGACCCTGGTTGTCCTACAATTTTTTACTTTATTAGAGAGCATAAAATTGAAAGAGTCTTATTTGATCTTGGTGCTAGTGTGAATTTACTTCCATATTCAGTTTTTCAGAGTCTCAATCTAGGTGAGTTAAAACCAACTTCTATAACTCTTTTACTTGCTGATAGATCTGTAAAAGTGCCTAGAGGAATAATTGAAGATGTGTTAGTACAAGTCGATAAATTCATTTATCCTGTGGATTTTGTTGTCTTGGACACACAACCTGTTGAGGCATGTAATTCATTTCCTGTTATTTTAGGACGTCCGTTTCTTGCAACTTCTAACGCATTGATTAATTGTAGGAATGGACTGATGAAGCTATCATTTGGAAACATGACATTGGAAATGAATATTTTCAACATTTGCAAGCAACCTAGAGATGATAATGATTTACAGGAAGTGGACTTTACTGAAAAATTAATTCATGATCAATTTCCAACCACTTCTAGTGAAATTGAGATTGATGAATCTGATGATTTGCAAATGATTTATTTTCAGGAAGAATCAAAGACAAGTAATTGGAGGCCACAAATTGAGGAATTGCCACCACGATCAATTAAATCCATACCTTCAAGTGTTCAACCACTCAAACCTGATTTGAAGCCGCTGCGATCCAATCTCAAATACTCATTTTTAGGAGAAAATGAAACTTTTCCGGTAATACTTTCTTCCAAACTTAATGCACATCAAGAAGGTAAGTTATTACAAACTCTGAAAAAGCACAAAAATGCATTGGGATGGACCATAGCTGATATAAAAAGAATTAGTCCTTTGATTTGTACACACAAAATTTATTTGGAGGAAAATGCTAAACCCTCTAGAGAAATGCAACGAAGGCTAAATCCTAATATGAAAGAAGTAGTGAAAAATGAAGTCATTAAGCTTCTAGATAATGACATCATTTATCCTATTTCTGACAGCAAATGGGTAAGTCCTACCCAAGTTGTACCCAAGAAGTCTGGAGTCACTGTGATAACAAATGAGAACAATGAGTTAATTCCCACTAGAACTGTTACTGGTTGGCGCATGTGCATTGACTATAGGAAACTTAATTCAATGACTAGAAAAGATCATTTTCCATTACCTTTCATGGATCAAATCCTAGAAAGAGTTGCAGGTCATGAATTTTATTGTTTCCTAGATGGCTATTCGGGTTACAATCAAATTGAAATTGCATTGGAAGATCAAGAGAAGACTACTTTCACATGTCCATTTGGTACTTTTGCATATCGAAGGATGCCTTTTGGATTATGTAATGCACCAGCCACATTTCAAAGATGGATGCTTATTATATTTAGTGATATGGTTGAAACTTTTCTTGAGATTTTCACGGATGATTAACTTAGAAAAGGTTTTGGCCAAGTGTGAAGAGAAGAATATTGTGCTGAATTGGAAAAAATGTCACTTTATGGTAACAAATGGCATTGTACTTGGTCACATTGTTTCATCAAAAGGAATTGAGGTTGACAAATCTAAAATCGAGTTAATTGCAAACTTGCCAACACCAAAATCTATTAAAGATGTTAGATCATTCTTAGGACATGCTGGTTTTTATAGAAGGTTCATCAAAGATTTTAGCGTAATATCTAAACCCTTAAGTAACCTTCTAACAAAGGATAATATTTTTGAATGGACTGAACATTGTGAAAAGGCCTTTGTTAAACTTAAAAACTTGCTTACTTGTGCTCCTGTCATTCAACCTCCTGATTGGTCATTACCTTTTGAAATAATGTGTGATGCTAGTGATTATGTCGTAGGTGCTATTTTGGGACAAAGAAAAGATAAGAAACCTTATGTAATTTACTATGCAAGTAAAACTTTAAATAATGCTCAAATGAATTATACCACCACTGAAAAAGAATTACTTGCAGTAGTATTTGCATGTGAAAAATTTAGGTCTTATTTAGTTGGCTCACCTGTTGTTGTTTTTACTGATCATGCAGCATTGAAATATCTTCTTTCTAAGAAAGATTTTAAGGCTAGATTGGTGCGGTGGATTTTGTTACTTCAAGAATTTGATATCACAATCAAAGATAAGAAAGGCAGCGAAAATGTTGTCGCAGATCACTTGTCAAGATTGACAACAGATTCGAAAACTGACATGACACCAATCGATGACTACTTTCCCGATGAATATTTATTTTTTATCTCTACAATGCCTTGGTTTGCTAATATTGTCAATTTTCTTGTTTCAGGACAATTGCCAACTCATTGGAGCACCCAAGATAAAAGAAAGTTCTTGAATGAAGTGAAGAACTTTTATTGGGATGACCTTTATTTATTCAAATATTGTCCTGATCAAATATTTTGAAGATGCATTCCTGACAATGAGGTAAGTAGTGTCATTAAATTTTGTCATTCTAGGGCATGTGGGGGCCATTTCTCATGAAGAAAGACAACTGCAAAAATCTTACAAAGTGGATTCTATTGGCCCACCATGTTCAAAGACTCGCATGCATTCTGCAAGTCTTATGAAAATTATCAAAAGTTGGGATCAATTTCAAAACATCACATGATGCCTTTAAATCCTATTCTTGTCATTGAGATCTTTGACTGTTGGGGTATAGATTTCATGGGTCCATTTCCTCCATCATTTGGTTTCTTGTACATATTAGTCGCAGTGAATTATGTTTCAAAATCGATAGAGGCAAGTCCAAGTCAAAACAATGATCACAAAACAGTGATAAAGTTTTTGAAAGAAAATATTTTGAGTCAATTTGGAGTCCCTCGAGCCATAATAAGTGATGGTGGAACACATTTCTGCAACAAGCCATTTGAGTCTTTAATGAAGAAATATGGAATCACACACAAAGTTGCCACCCCTTATCACCCTCAAACAAGTGGAGAAACAAAGTTGCCACCCCTTATTTATAACTTCGACACTCCTGCACTTGGGAGAAGACATTAATATTTTCGTCGTGTCAAAAAACCAGGAGAAAATTTTACCAATGTTGGGATAGGTATAAAAACTTATTTAATATATATCATCATCATGGTTTTGAAACATAGAGATTGATTTCAATTAAAATCTATTCAAGACATTATGTATCAAATTTGTTAAACTAATAAACACTCAACCAATGACTGTCCAACTTTATCTTCTTTCAAGAAATTCCTTCATAAACAGTTTATGCTTTAAACAATTTTTAAAGGCTTAATCGTAATCTATACTCGCAAACATACAATTTTGGTTGGAGATATCTAACACAACCAAAAGATTGATATCTTCTCCCAAGTGTAGAAGTGTCGAAGTAATAAATAACCCAGCAAGATCGGAGTCGAACCATAGGGAGGTTAATTGTACAAATTATAAACAATAACAACAACAACAACAACAACAACAATACTAGTAGTAGTAGTAGTAGTAATAATAATAATAATAATAATAATAATAATAATGGTGATATTAGTAGTAGTAGTAGTAATAATAATAATAATAATAATAATAATAATAATAAAGAGGAAGAAGAAGAAAAGGTTGATAAGAACTCTGAGATGAAAGATTAACATAAGAATTAAACAATGATAATAATAAATGTTAAAATTAGAGGATCCACTAATGGTATGTCAAACAAGTATAGTATAAACTCTTATTACTCAATTGGAAACCACACATAAATAAGGTTTCAATCAAATTATAAATTGTTAACATGATTACATTAGTCATCTTATTTGATTAATGATAATACTTGTAAATCTCACCAGACATTCATGATTATAACTTATGTTAACAACAAATCAAGTTTCTTTCATAGCTCAAGTGTCGGTTATACTATACAGTATAAGCTATGAGAGTGCCAAGTATTTGTTGTACCAAGTGTTATATAATATAAATATAGATCAGCCATTTAACAAGCAAAGTATTAAAAAGTGAACAAGATAACAAATATAAAACATGTTAGTATAAAATATTAAAGTCCATATTAAGTTTACACTATACTTATTCTTACCCCATTAGTGTAATCTTTTCACCTTGACATAATAAACTCAACTAAACATTATAAAAAAAGAAAAATAAGATAAAATAAGAACATAAATAAGATAAAAATTAACTAAGTAAATGAAATGAAATGAAAGGCATAAACTTGATATTAATGAAAGCAAAGTATAAACATTACAAAAACTACAAAGAAAGAAAGCAAGAGCATGGTCTTGATTTGAAAATTAAGTTGTCTAAATGCATGACAAATGCCTTCTTTTAATGGCTAAAATTAGAAACTATTGATTTGTTGACTAATTGATGAGTGGGTGACCAACTCTTAACTTGGTGACAATCCTTATCTTCTCTTGTCTGTCCAAAACATCATTGATGATGTCAAAATTAAAGCCACTTGAAAACATGAAAGTTCTAGGAAAGTGTCTCAGATTTCTTGTGTAAAAAATTCAGCTCATTTCAACTTCTAGAACTCCAGATATGAGTCAAACACTGAACAATATTCAAACTAGAAGACATATTCGAACTTCTTTGTTGTTGCTATAATTTAGACTTGAAAATAGCCCTTTTAAATCTTAGGCTCCTATGAAAGTTGTAGGTTTTTATCTTACCTTTCTATCCATATAAAATAGACCTAAATCTAAAATATATATATATATATATGTAGATATGACCCGATTATTGAACAGTGTTCCGGTTTGAACTGCACTGGCATATCTTTTCTAATTTTGGCTATCTCTTTGTCCTTTTAATTTCAATTCTTAAATTCATCAATCAATCAATCCATTCATTTATGTGATAGGCCTGCATTTAAAATAAACATTTACTATAAATTAAAGTTATCTTATATAATTAGATATGTTATTATAAAACATGCTTTAGTTAAGGAGTTATTGATACTTCAAGTGCAAAATGATGATATAAAACCTTGATAAAAAAAAAAGCACTTTTAAGTACTAATCAATATCAACTAAATTTTAGTTGGAATAGTGATGCACAAACTTACAATCATCATTTCAAGCACACTATAATTTTCAAAATTTTCATGGATATACACCTCCTTATGCTCTAACTCCTAGAAAAAATCTTAAGGAAACTTTATATGCAATCATTGAAAAGCAAGAGACATTCCACACTCAACTTTTTCAAAGCATAACAAATTTTAAAGATAGTCTTGCAAAATTTACATCTACTCTCAGTTTTCGAGAGAAAAATAAGTTTTCATCTCAACCACAACAAAATCTTAAAGGACAATACAGTTTGCAAGTAGTTTCGGAAGTCAAGTTCAAGTGCAATTAGTTTCGGAAGTCAACATATGAATTAAATCAAATCAGTCATCACTTTTCACAGTGATAAGATTATTGAAAAACTCACTCTTAAATCTTGTGAGAAAGATAATGAGTTAATCTCTGAGGGTGTGGAAGGTTTGAATCTAAACATAGTAAAGAAAAGACTAATTCCCTGTAAGCACTTTTATTTTCTCATACCATAACTAAATAAAGAAAAGTCAATCATAACTCTGAAATTTTTAAAATTTTCAAACAAGTAAAGATCAATATATCTTTATCAATCCAAGTTAACTTATTAATTCCATAATTGTGAGCATAGAATTGAGATAATTATATAGAAAGAAAAATAATATTACAAAAACATGGATATTAATTCTTAATAAATCAAATATTTAATGATAAAACTAAACAAAAACCACTAAAAAAATCCAAATTCATTTCCATTGATTGTTGTTGAAGGAAAAAAAAAAACTTTATACCATTTCAATCCAGAAATACTTTTCAGATCTCGTTTAGTTTTTTTGGTTATTAGTAATGTAAGGGCGAGTTTTTTATACATTGTTTACGTTCCATCTGCATGAAGTCAATTACTGGCTAGTGGGCTGACAATTCACCATCGGTAAATAATTTTTTTATTTTTTTTTCCACTCGGCTGGAATTGTTGATTTTAGCTGCACGCTGATGATGTTACCACACAAACCTTTAGGCAAGGATTCAACTTTTCCAAGGACATCAGTTCGGCATCTAGCTTGGGAGTATGTTTCATGTTCTGCAAGGTTATACAAAAGTCAGCAGCCTTATGTCCTTGTTTTATGATGCCTACAAAGTCGGCTGTCTTTTTTTTTTTTTAACGGACATATGATGCAATAACATTAATTATTTTATTCCTTATTTCTTCCTAGCCTTCCATATCATTAATTAAACAAGACTGGTTGTTTTGAATTTTGTTATTTATTTTACAAATTTTAGGTTATTTTTAATTAAATTTAATGTTATCTCATTGACCTATTAATATTCATTTTATTTTGTTAATTATAAATATTTAAAAAAAAAACAAGTAGTATTATATTATTTTAGAATAATATTTTATGTAGCGATTGAGGTTGCTTAAACTCTTATTTTTTTGAATTTTTTTATAAACTTATTAAATATCAATTATTTTTATAGTATTTATTCTTTATATTTGCATATAATGATTTATTATAATTATGAGTTTGAGATATTTTTCATCTAATAATCTTGGTATCTAGTTTAAAGTAATTATTGTATCAGGTTTTTATTATAATCTAATTTTAGTTTTCTTAGATTATTATTTCTTGTTTATTTGTTAATTTAATTTTAACTTTTTTGGGATTGTATTTTTTTCATATTAGTTTAAGGTTTTTTTTTTCCTTTGGGTTCATTTTACAATTGTCATGTAGTATCACAATTAATTGCTATATAGTGTTAACCTCTCACGTCAAATGGCCACCTTTTATTTTTAAATATTTAAAGGATTGAGACTTTTAGATTGATGTAGGTGCAGCATTTCATGAGTGATTTGTAGGAATAGGTCCATGCAAATCAATAAAGAAATAAAATATGACATAAGACATAATCTTTTATGGACAAAGATAGTAGGTAAACTAAAAAGCATGATTACGTCAAAAATGAATACAAAGAGGCAGCAACGTTGATTCTTTGACAAACCAGAATAGTTAATGATTAGCACTTAAAAGTGTATTTTTTTTTATCAAAATTTTGTATCATCATTTTACACTTGTAGTATCAATAACACCTTAATTAAAGCATGTTTTATAATAACATATCTAAGATACCTTTAATTTATAGTAAATGTTTATTTTAAATGCAGGTCTATCATATAAATGACAGGATTAATTGATAAATTTAAGAACTGAACTTGAAAGGACAAAGAGATGGTCAAACTTCAAAAAGAGTTGTTGGTGCAGTCCAAATAGAAACACTGTTTTGTAATTGGATCATATCTAGAGTTGTAGATCTCAGATTTAGGTCTAATTTATATGAATAGAAAGGTAAGATATAGGCCTATAACTTTCATATAGAGTCCAGGACTTCAAAAGGCCATTTGCAAGTCCAAATTAGAGCAACAACAAAAAAGTCTGAATCTGTCCTCCAACCCGAGCACTATTCTGTGTTTGATCCATATCTAGAGTTTTAGAAGTCAAGCAGTTTTAATTTTGACGTTATTAATGATGTTTTGAGCAGACAAGAGAAAATAAGAATTGTCACCAAGTCAAAAATTGGTTACCCATTCATCAATTAGTCATCAAATCAATAGTTTCTAATTTTACCTATAAAAGGAGGCATTTGCCATGTATTTATACATCTTAATTTCCAGATCAAGATCATGCTCTTGCTTTCTCTCTTTATATTTTTTTGTAATGTTTATGCTTTACTTTTGTTAATATCAATTTTATACCTTCCATTTCCTTTCATTTACTTAGTTAACTTTTATCTTATATTTTTTCTTTCATTATGTTTAGCTATGTTTATTATGTTAAGGTGAAAAGGCTACACTAATGGTGTAAGAATGAATAAGTGTAGTGTAAACTTAATATAGACTTTAATGTTTGATACTAACATATTTTGTTTTTGTTATCTTGTTCACTCTTTAATACTTTGCTTGTTAAATAATTAATATAGATTTATGTTATATAACACTTGATACAATAAATACTTGGCACTCTTATAACTCATACTGTATGGTATAACCAACACTTGAGCTATTTAAGGAATTTGATTTGTTGTTAACATAAATTATAATTATGAATGTCTGACGAGATTTACAGATATTAGCATTAATCAAATAAGATAACTAATGTGATCATGTTAACAATTTATAATCTGATTGAAACCTCCTTTGTGTGAGGTTTCCAATTGAATAATAAGAGTTTATACTATAGTTGTTTGACATACCATTAATGGAATCTCTAACCTTGACATTTGTTATTATCATTGTTTAATCCTTATATTAATATTCTATCTCAAAGTTCTCATCTTCTTTTTCTTTCTCCTTCTTTTGCTTTATTATTATTATTATTATTATTATTCTTGTTATCGTTGTTGTTGTTGTTGTTGTTGTTGTTGTTATTGTTGTTGTTATTGTTATTGTTATTTTTATTGTTATTGTTGTTTTATTATTGTCATTTATAATTTATACAATTAACCTCCCCGTGGTTCGACCTCGGTCTTACCGGGTTATTTATTACTTTGATACTCTTGCACTTAGGAGAAGACATTAATCTTTTAGTTGTGTCAAGTTTTTAGTGTCGTTGTCGAGGAGGTAAGTTCTTGTATAAATTATAGTATTTATTTTATTTTCTCTTTTCACTTTTCTTGTATATAACTTTGTTTTTTTTCTCTTATTTCTTATTCTTTTGTTTTCTTTTTCCTTTTATTCTATTCCTACATGTGCATGAAAGTATGGTCATATACATTAAGTGGTAGACTTTGTAGGGTATCTTCATCATTTTCAGAAAATATAGATGAAGAAGATAATCAATCACTTTATAATGAGAATAACCGTGCTAGAACACTTAGAGACCACATGAATCCCATAAGAACAAGTGCACCATCATGCATAGTTTTTCCTCCCGATGCATCTCATTTTAATTTTAAGCCAGGCATTATTCAACTTTTACCTTCTTTTCATGGTTTTGAATTGGAAAATCCATACTTGCATTTAAGGGAATTTGAGGAGGTCTGCAACACATATAATAATCTAAATTGTAGCATGAACACCATCAGATTAAAGCTTTTTCCTTTTTCATTAAAAGATAAAGCTAAAACATGGCTACAAAATTTGAGACCAGGATCCATTCGTGCTTGGGATGAAATGCAACAACAGTTTTTAAAGAAGTTTTTCCCATCTCATAGAACAAACTCTTTTAAAAGACAAATCACCGTTTTCACTCAAAAACCAGGAGAAACATTTTACCAATGTTGGGATAGGTATCAGGACTTGTTTAATACTTACCCTCATCATAGTTTTGAAACATAGAGATTTGTTTCACATTTTTATGAAGGGTTAACACCTAGAGATAGGCAAATGGTTGAATTGATGTGCAATGGAACTTTTAAAGATAAAAACCCTGATGAAGCAATGAAGTAATTAGACTTGTTAGCTGAAAATGCTTAAAATTAGGACACCGCAGGTACTTATGAGGCGCCGAGTAAAACTCAACCTCACATATCTAGTGAAGGTATGTACAACCTTAGGGAAGATCATAACCTTCAAGCCAAGTTTGCATCTTTAGCTAGAAAAGTCGAGGCACTAGAATTGAAAAAGAGTGGTCAATTAAAATCTGTTGAAAACATTGCATGTCAAATATGTGAAATAAATGAACACTCAACCGATAATTGTGCAACCTTGCCTTCTTTTAAGGAATGTCTCCATGAACAAGCCCATGCTTTAAACAGTTTTCAAAGGGCCAACCACAACCCATACTCATAAACATACAACCCTGGTTGGAGAAATCATCCAAATTTTAGTTGGAAGAGTGAGAACAACAATGCACAAACTTCATAACCATCATTTCAAGCACACCATAATTTTCAAAATTCTCATGGATATACACCTCCTTATGCTCCACCTTTTAGAAGAAATCTTGAGGAAACATTGCATGCATTCATTGAAAAGCATGAGACAATCAATACTCAACTTGCTCAAAACATGATAGATTTTAAAGATACTCTTGCAAAATTAACATCTGCTCTCAGTTTCCAAGAGAAAGGTAAGTTTCCTTCTCAACCACAATAAAATCCCAAGGGGCAATACAATGCAAATGCAAGTAGTTTCGGAAGCCAACACATGGATCAAGTCAAATCAATCACTACTCTTTGCAGTGGTAAGGTTATTGAAAAACCCTCTCTTGAACCTTATGAGAAAGATTATGAGTCAATCTCTGAGGGTAAGGAAGCGGTTGAACCTGAAAATTGCAAAGAAAATACTGATTCTTCGCCAGCACTTCCATTTCCTCAAGCCATGACCAAACAAAGAAAAGTCAATCACAACTCTGAAATTTTTGAAACTTTCAAACAGGTAAGAATCAATATACCTTTGTTGGATGCTATTAAACAGATTCCTTCCTATGCTAAATTTTTGAAGGATCTAGGCACTATGAAGAGGAAACTGAATGTGAAAAAGAAAGTCTTTCTAGTAGAACAAGTAAGTGATATTCTTCAGAACAATAATGCTTTGAAATATAAAGACCCTCGTTATCCTACAATTTCTTGCTTTATTGGAGAGCATAAAATTGAAAGAGCCCTACTTGATCTTGGTGCTAGTGTGAATTTACTTCCATATTCAGTTTTTCAGAGTCTCAATCTAGGTGAGTTAAAACCAACTTCTATAACTCTTTTACTTGCTGATAGATCTGTAAAAGTACCTAGAGGAATAATTGAAGATGTGTTAGTACAAGTAGATAAATTCATTTATCCTGTGTATTTTATTGTCTTGGACACACAACCTGTTGAGGCATGTAATTCATTTCTTGTTATTTTAGGACGTCCGTTTCTTGCAACTTCTAACGCATTGATTAATTGTAGGAATGGGCTGATGAAGCTATCATTTGGAAACATGACATTGGAAATGAATATTTTCAACATTTACAAGCAACCTAGAGATAATAATGATTTATAGGAAGTGGACTTTATTGAAAAATTAATTCATGATCAATTTCCAACCACTTCTAGTGAAATTACGATTGATGAATCTGATGATTTGCAAATGATTTATTTTCAGGAAGAATCAAAGACATGTAATTGGAGGCCACAAATTGAGGAATTGCCACCACGATCAATTAAATCCATACCTTCAAGTGTTCAACCACCCAAACCTGATTTGAAGTCGTTGCGATCTAATCTCAAATACTCATTTTTAGGAGAAAATGAAACTTTTCCGGTAATACTCTCTTCCAAACTTAATGCACATCAAGAAGGTAAGTTATTACAAACTCTGAAAAAGCACAAAAATGCATTGGGATGGACCATAGCTGATATAAAAAGAATTAGTCCTTTGATTTGTACACACAGAATTTATTTGGAGGAAAATGCTAAACCCTCTAGAGAAATGCAACGAAGGTTAAATCCTAGATGGTTATTCGGGTTACAATCAAATTAAAATTGCATTGGAAGATCAAGAGAAGACTACTTTCACATGTCCATTTGGTACTTTTGCATATCGAAGGATGCCTTTTGGATTATGTAATGCACCAGCCACATTTCAAAGATGCATGCTTAGTATATTTAGTGATATGGTTGAAAATTTTCTTGAGATTTTCATGGATGATTTTTCTGTTTTTGGCGATTCATTTGATGATTGTTTGACTAACTTAGAAAAGGTTTTGGCCAGGTGTGAAGAGAAGAATCTTGTGCTGAATTGGGAAAAATGTCACTTTATGGTAACAAACGGCATTGTACTTGGTCACATTGTTTCATCAAAAGGAATTGAGGTTGACAAATCTAAAATCGAGTTAATTGCAAACTTGCCAACACCAAAATCTATTAAAGATGTTAGATCATTCTTAGGACATGCTGGTTTTTATAGAAGGTTCATCAAAGATTTTAGCGTAATATCTAAGCCCTTAAGTAACCTTCTAACAAAGGATAATTTTTTTGAATGGACTGAACATTGTGAAAAAGCCTTTGTTAAACTTAAAAACTTGCTTACTTGTGCTCCTGTCATTCAACCTCCTGATTGGTCATTACCTTTTGAAATAATGTGTGATGCTAGTGATTATGCCGTAGGTGCTGTTTTGGGACAAAGAAAAGATAAGAAACCTTATGTAATTTACTATGCAAGTAAAACTTTAAATAATGCTCAAATGAATTATACCACCACTGAAAAAGAATTACTTGCAGTAGTATTTGCATGTGAAAAATTTAGGTCTTATCTTGTTGGCTCACCTGTTATTGTTTTTAGTGATCATGCAGCATTGAAATATCTTCTTTCTAAGAAAGATTCTAAGGCTAGATTGGTGCGGTGGATTTTGTTACTTCAAGAATTTGATATCACAATCAAAGATAAGAAAGGCAGCGAAAATGTTGTCGCAGATCATTTGTCAAGATTGACAACAGATTCGGAAACTGACATCACACCAATCGATGACTACTTTCCCGATGAATCTTTATTTTCTGTCTCTACAATGCCTTGGTTTGCTAATATTGTCAATTTTCTTGTTTCAGGACAATTGCCAGCTCATTGGAGCACCCAAGATAAAAGAAAGTTCTTGAATGAAGTGAAGAACTTTTATTGGGATGACCCTTATTTATTCAAATATTGTCCTGATCAAATATTTCGAAGATGCATTCCTGACAATGAGGTAAGTAGTGTCATTAAATTTTGTCATTCTGAGGCATGTGGGGGCCATTTCTCATGAAGAAAGACAACTGCAAAAATCTTACAAAGTGCATTTTATTGGCCCACCATGTTCAAAGACTCACATGCATTCTGCAAGTCTTGTGAAAATTGTCAAAAGTTGGGATCAATTTCAAAACGTCACATGATGCCTTTAAATGTTATTCTTGTCATTGAGATCTTTGACTGTTGGGGTATAGATTTCATGGGTCCATTTCCTCCATCATTTGGTTTCTTGTATATATTAGTCACAGTAGATTATGTTTCAAAATGGATAGAGGCAATTCCAAGTCGAAACAATGATCACAAAACAGTGATAAAGTTTTTGAAAGAAAATATTTTGTGTCGATTTGGAGTCTCTCGAGCCATAATAAGTGATGGTGGAACACATTTCTGCAACAAGCCATTTGAGTCTTTAATGAAGAAATATGGAATCACACACAAAGTTGCCACCCCTTATCACCCTCAAACAAGTGGACAAGTAGAGCTTTGCTAATAGGGAGATCAAACATATTTTGGAGAAAACAGTGAACCCTAATAGGAAGGATTGGTCTTTAAGACTTAATGATGCACTTTAGGCTTATCGAATTGCTTATAAAACATCATTAGGTATGTCACCTTATAGACTAGTTTATGGAAAACCTTGTCACTTGCGTGTGGAACTTGAACATAAAGCTTATTGGGCTATTAAAGCTTTCAATTCAAATTTGGATGATGCTAGTCAACTGCGAAAGTTACAAATAAATGAGCTTGAGGAATAAGAAATGATGCATATGAAAATTTAAGAATTCATAAAGCAAGAATCAAAGAGTTTCATGACAAGAATATACTGAGAAAAACATTCAATGCTGGTCAAAAAGTCTTGCTTTATAATTCTCGACTACATTTATTTCCTGGAAAATTAAGATCACGATGGAGCGGTCCTTTTATTTTAAAACATGTGTATCCATATGGGGCCTACGACATTGAGAATCCAAAGACTAACAATGTTTTCAAGGTAAATGGACAACGTCTGAAAGTTTATTTTGATAATTTTTCAGTTGAACATGACTCTATTAAATTGGGTGATCCTGTATATAAATATTGATTATTATTATTATTATTATTATTATTTTCTTTTTGAGTGATTTGTTTTACTAGTTTCTCTTACCCCAATCAAATGGCGAATAACGGTACTCCGTGACTTAAGTCGGTTCTTTCAGTTTCCCACAATAATTGATATTTGTATATACATTTGTGCAATTCTTTGAATCTCTTTTCCAATTCTCATTTGAAAATGGACACTAATCTTGCAATAGATGTGCAAGATTGAGATTGTTAATGAATCATGGAATTCCTGAAGATATTCCCTGGTTGATTGAAGCAAAAGTCCGATTATCAAGTGAGTCCTCTAACTCCTTTATTGCACACATGCCTGAAACAGGTAAAAGCACTTTTGCAAAGAAACATCGTGCAAAACGACTGAAAGTTTGTCATCGATGTGCTAGATGGACTTGTAATACACAATGTCGTTCTTTAGGAATGGTATCTATAAACCGTGAAGATAAAATA